>JAJOOS010006753.1:0-50413 GCA_029582725.1 Solanum chiquidenum
CATGTCCCAACATTTCTAGTCAGTTTAGAGGCTTATTTCAGACATAGTTAGATTCAGCTTAGTATTGAGTTAATATCTTCTTTGTATTAAACTCATCAGTTATCATTTATCTCAGTTATAGTATATGGGTTTTCCCCATCTTGTCATTTTAATTATGGTTTAGCTTTCGTATCAGTTTATTATCTTTAGTATGCTCATGATCATGCCAACAGGGTTAGCTTGGGATCACTTGTGGTCCTAGGTCCCGTGTCCGCGTCTCGGGGGTAGTCTCGGGGTGTGACATTACTATTGATAACTTTTTGTAGTTTTTCGATAACTTTCTTTGGCTATAATCCTTTATTTAACAATTTGTGTGTTTGTTCACTAGATGTATGATATCTTTACTCTCTAACCATGATCATGGTGGAAGAATATGATACAATTTTTACTTCATTTGTATACAATTAGTTAGTAATATTCAGACAAATGGTTGTTATCATTGGTACACATAATAACGAGAGGACTTAGAAGAAGGAGATGACAAGTCAAAACCAACATATTAATGGCTTCAAACTCTGATTCCTTTAACTTTTTTCTTTTGTTTAAAATCATTAGGAACACTATTATTTAAACAAAATTAGTCATCAATTAGCCTAGACAAATAGGAAAAATTACATGTCTATATGATCCCATCAAACCTATGACAAAACAGAAATTTCAATCCTAAATGATTTACAAACTAGCTAGGGACTTATACATGACAACAAAACTACCTTGATGGACAATTCTCAAGTACTCTCTAAGTTCACACTTCTTTCCAATTATAACACCAACATCACAAAGTCTCTGTTATTTCCAACTAATGCGACACAAATGCTGGTATTTCATCAGTGATGGTGGTGGCATCACTAATATTGTTGCTATTAGAATCAGTTGAAAATGTGTATTTTCCTTTGGTTAACAAATTTTAGTAGGTGACTATTGGTTTCTATATATCATCTGGACATATAGCATGTGTTGACAATGTACATTTTCCTTCAGTTGTGATTATCTTGAGTCAAACATGCTTCTTAGAGTACTAATTTCCAAGTGAAGCAAATCACCTTTTGCTACTTTGTTAATGATTGTTAGAGAATCATAAAGTTATATGTTTTCTTGTATATAATATTCTAGCTGATTCTTAGGGATTTAGATATTTAGTTACCTTAGTTAGTCTTTTCTTTACCTGTATTTAAATCACTGTCTTCTTTTGATAATATACATTGAAATTACTTCATACTTTTGTTGTAACATGATATTAGAGCCAAGCTTATAGCTTCGGCTGAGTTAGCGTTGCCTAGTCGGAGTTGAGTCATCTCCATAGCCGGGAGGCACTGTTCCTTAGCTAGAATTTAATAGTGATTGTCTGGTAACTATTTCATTAAAATTAACCTCATGAGTCTCACGTTTAGGTGACTCCATTTAGTTCACACTCTTCCGGCAAGTGTGTGAGGGCAAGTGGTATATTTGTGATCGATTTTTCTTTCTGTCGATCATCCTTTTCCGACATCTATTGTTATTTCCGATCAAGATCTATTGGTGCTTGTTGAATAGACCACCATCTGAGAACAACACACTTGTTTCTGGCTAAAAGAATCTGGTTATTTCCTCACTCTTTCTTCTAGCCTGCTTCTGGAGTTCTATAAATTGTTATCTGGTGCTTCCATATTTAATGTGCAGTTTGTGTTTGCTTGAAGTTTTGGCCAGGCATTGTGAAAGCACCAAGTTTTGTTTCATTGGTAAAAGATTTACATTTGACTTTTATTACGTACATGTTCTCTTTGCTTTCTTTTAAGAGGTTCCATTACTGAATTTGTTTCGTTTGGAAAATATTTGTTGGGGATTAGTGTTGTTGCTACTGCAGAAGTAGAATGGCAAATAAGAGAATGAGTTTTGTTGCTACTGACAATTCATCTTTTGATAAAATGATTTCAATTCCCACACATGAGTTTGTAAAATTATCTCAATATCCAGAATCATTGAAGAAATTCACTTCAGCTACTGCATTTTCTAAGCCAGATGAAACATGTCTTATCAACTCTTCAAATAAATGGGTAATTGATTCAGGTGCCACAAATCACATGACTGGTAATTCTAGTATTTTTTCTAGCTTTCAATCACACAAAGCTCCCTCTCCAGTCACTATAGCTGATGTGTCTACTTGTACTAGTGTTGGATTTGGAACTGTTAAGCCAACCTCCTCTATTACTCTGTCATCTGTGTTAAGTCTACCAAAATTGGCTTTTAATTTGATCTTTGTTAGTAAACTTACCAGAGACCTTAATTGCTATATTTCATTCTTTCCTGATCATTGCATGTTTCGTGATCTTAAGACAAATTAGGTCATTGGTAAATGACATGTATTTGATGATCTTTACATCCTTGATGAGTGGAAGTCTCAGCTTGTTGTTTGCTCTAGTGTCGTTTCTTCATATGATGCACATTGTCGATTGGGACATCCTTCTCTACCTCTATTAAAGAAGTTGTGTCCTCAGTTTCAAAATATTTCTTCATTGGAATGTGAATCTTGTCGATTTGCAAAACATCATCACACATCATTAAGTCCAAGGGTAAATAAGCGGGCTGGGTCAGCTTTTGAGTTAATTCATTCTGATGTTTGGGGACCATGTCCTATCATTTCTAAAACTGGGCATAAGTACTTTATTACTTTTGTGGATGATTTCTCTCGGATGACTTGGGTTTACTTTATGAAGAGTCGCTCAGAAGTATTTACTCACTTTTGTGCTGAAGTCAAAACTCAATTCAATGCTTCAGTTGGTATTCTAAGAAGTGACAACGCTAAAGAATATGTGTCAGAAATATTTCAGTCATATATGAGACAACATGGTATTCTTCATAAATCTTCTTGTGTTGATACACCCTCTAAAAATGGAGTTTCTGAGAGAAAGAATAGATATTTACTTGAGACAGCTCGAGCACTTATATTCCAAATAAAGGTTCCTAAATAGTTTTGGGCTGATGTAGTCTCTACGGTTTGCTTTCTTATTAATCGCATGCCGTCTACTGTGCTTGTTGGTAATATGCCTTATAGTGTTCTCTTTCCAAACAAGTCACTTTTTTCATTGGAACCTAATGTATTTCGATGCACGTGTTATGTTCGAGATGTTCGACCATTTGTTACCAAGTTGGATCCCAAGGCATTGAAGTGTGTTTTCCTAGGTTATTCTCGCCTCCAAAATGGGTATCGGTGTTATTCCATTGAACTTGGTAGATATTTGAATTGATTTGGAATTTTCAGAGTCTACACCATTCTTCTATGCACCTCTGTAACACCCCGTATCTAAAAAAGAGAAAAGGATAAAATTCTTGGGAAATTGTAGATGCCAGCCACGAGGGCTACCCACGACCCGTGGATGGGACCATGAACCGTAGATGTGGTTCGTGGAGGGCCCTGTTTAAGGGTGGTGTTGAGGTTTAGGACCACAGCTAGACCTACGTACCGTAGGCCAGACCAAGGTCCGTGGTCAGGGTCCATGGTTCACTGACCAGAAATTGTTGTTTCTGATGACCAACCACGGTTCACCAGGACGGGCAGTGGATCAGACCACGGTCCGTTGACTGGGGTCCGTTGGTGGTCCCCTGACAGTTATTGTTAGGGGCAGTTGGGTCTTTTCCTAATTAATTAGTTTCTATACTACGTCGTTTTACCCTTCACTAAGGCCCCTATATAAGCTTTTTCAACCCCCAAATTAACCCATTCACTTTATTCTTCCAAATTCACAAAAGAAAAACCAAATTTCTCTCCAAATATTTCTCTCTCTAGAAGCTTAAAGAAGAAGAAGATTCAACCTAGGGTTTCAAGTCAAGGTCTCAATTCCTCCGTTGAGGGATGGCTTTTGGATTCAAGGTAGGATAGTTTTCATCCATGAGTTCCTTCCATCCATGGAGTTCCCAAATTACTCAATTTCAAAGATTAGAATTCCCCATTTGAGTTAGGGTTTTCTTCAATTGTCATGGATTCTTTGAATTATTAATTTAAATGATTGAATTATGATCTCTTATGCATGAACTAATTAAATACTATGACTTTATGATGATTTCCCCATTAACACATTTAATCCCCATGTTTTCAAGTTATGAATTATATGATGTGGGATTTTGATCTTCAAGGAAGAGTTTTATGAAATTAAGCATGTTTTGCAAGCTTCATATGTATTTATGATGAAATCCATATCTAGCCCATGTTTTCCAAGTGTTGACCATTAAAATTGGATTTTGAACATCAAGAGGTAAATTATGGAATTATGCATTTTCTTATGAAATCTATGCAAATATTTTAAGGGTGCTTTGAGAGTAAAGTACCAATGATAATGTTGTGTTGTGACAGGATATTCTCAGAAACACATAATAGCATGATGTGAAAGGTTTTATCACATAGAAAGGATTCTTAGGTTGAAAGGCTTTCTCACCTAATTGAATCAAAGAGTAAGAGCTATCCTAATGAACTATCTTGGTTTGGTTGTCCAAGGGCACGTTTCCATGAATAATGAAGTCAAGTAAGAAATGACTATTCCTTGGGATTTATGCTTAGCACCGAGTTGATATTGATTTTGAGATGGAGTCTCTCTCGTAGTAGAGCCCGGGTTTCTACAAGCAATCTCATGAGATGGAAGCTCCCGCATTAGTAGAGGCCGGGTTTCGAGTAGAAATCTCCTTATACCTTAACTATGGGCCCCCCATAGGTTGATTCTCTATTGGATCCGCTTAAGCTAGAATTTCATGGTTCTACCTTGGAAAGTAGGACAACCCTTTTCGGTGTGGGAGACACTGGGTGATCATGTTATAGCTCACACAGTCACTATGTCGATTCAGGCTAATTCCCGACAAGTAATAATGAACTAAGGTTACTTCAAGAAGTATTGCATATGAGTTCAAAGGTTTTAAAGATGAAGTTAGCTTTCCTTGACCAAGATTTATGACTTATGTTTTCTAACTCTTTTATATCATGTTTAGCTTGGTCAATTGCATGTCATGAAATGAAATGTCCCCTTTTAGCATGATTTAAGGCTATCATACTTTGTATATTGTTTGTACTAACTTATACTCTTCCCTACATTTCCTTAAATGTAGGGTCCGACAGTGAGGGTACTCAGTTTCGTGGCTAGTGGTTGAGTTTGAGATTTCCGAGCTTTGGTGAGTCCTCATGCTTCGAGGATGGAGTTTATTGTTTAGTTCCATTTCTTGTATTTCTCTTTTGAACATGATGTATGGGCTAGGCTCAATTTCATTCTATTGTATTAGATAGCTATGATGAGACAAGTGAATTAGACTTCTGCTTTGATTTTATTAAAGGATTTGAACTTCAATTATCATTTTACTCTTATTGTTCTATTTCTTATGTTATGAGAGCTAAATGGTTTGTATGGAGTCATTCGGGGTTCTATACGCCATGTTATATCTAGGGGGTACCCTTAGGTCGTAACAAACATGGTAATCAGAGCACAAGGTATAGAATGGTCCTAGGATGTCTCATAAGCCACGTCTAGTAGATTCTTGTGCATGAGTGTGAAGTGCATCACATTTATCAATGAGAGGCTACAAGATAATTAGGAAAATTCGCTTTTTTCATTACTCTTAAGTCGTGCGATAGAGTTTAACTCTATAAGGTCTCTCTCCTAATCCTTATCCTATGTTTTTCAGGATATGGCTTCAGGAAGAGCTTATACTAGAAGGAATGTGAGGAAGAATGCAGAACAAGAAGCTCCTCCCCAAGATCCTCAAGTTCCGATCGATCCTTTAGCCGAGCAAGTGTCGAATGCGGAGTTTAGGGCAAGTGTTGGCTCAAGCCATGACGACCCAAGCCAATATAGAGGTTGCGGTTCCTGTGAACCCAAATGTCGGCATGCCGACTTCAAGAGTGATGTACTTTACAGGGATGAATCCTCCAGAGTTTCATTGTTCCAAAGTTGAGAAAGATCCTCAAGATCTTATTGAAGAGGTCTATAAGGTTTTGATGATCATGGGATTTACACCGGTGGAAAAGGCGGAGTTGGCCGCTTATCAACTAAAGGGTATGGCTCAAATATGGTATAACCAATGGAAGGAAGGGAGACCGGAAGATGCAGGTGCTCTTGATTGGGAGAAGTTTAAGGCTGCTTTTCTTGATAGGTTCTTTCCCCTTGATATGAGGGAAGCCAAGGTGCTTGAGTTCATTAACCTTTAACGAGGAAGTATGAGTGTGAGGGAATATTCTCTAAAGTTCACTTAATTGTCTAAGTGTGCTCCTTTAATGGTTGCCGATTCAATGGCTAAGATGAGTAAGTTTGTTTCAGGGGTGTCCGAAATGGTGGTCAAAGAATGTCGAACCGCTATGCTCATTAATGACATGGACATATCTCGTCTCATGGTACATGCACAACAAATTAAAGAGGAGAAACTCAAGGAAAAGTCTAGGGAGGCAAAAAGGGCTAAGACCGATGATGGAAATTTCACAAATGCAAGGTCTGATGGACAAGGTCGTCCTAGATTTCAACAAAGATTTTCCGGTCAAGGTTCCTCCAATGCTCCTCCTAAGTTCAACCAAGTTAGGGTATTTAACCCTAAGCCTCAAGGGGGTAATGGTAGTGGAGCTTCATTACCTAGGTCTAATTGTACTAAGTGTGGAAGGAAGCACGAGGGTAAGTGCCTAGCCGACACGGATGGTTGCTTTGGTTGTGGTAAGAGTGGTCACAAAGTGAGGGATTACCCAATTCTTACGGCTAAAGGAAGATAGGGCAAGCAAGCTAATACTAGTAGTGCGAGTTCTAATACTTCTAAGAAAAACCGTTTCTATGCACTTCAGACTAGAGGTGAATAAGAGAGTTCTCACGATGTGGTTACCGGTATGTTGAAAGTTTTCCAACTTGATGTATATGCTTTAGTTGATCCCGGTGCTACCTTTTCTTTTGTGATGCCATATATGGCTATGAGGTTTGATGTTCTTTTGGGTGTGTTGTTAGATCCTTTTTCTGTCTCTACTCCTGTTGGTGATTTTATTGTGGCTAAGAAGGTCTATAGAAAGTGTCCCATTTCCTTGTCTCATAGAGTTACTCTTTTTGACTTGGTAGATCTAGATATGCTAGATTTTGATGTTATGTTGGGTATGGATTGGCTGCACTCATGTTATGGTTCTATCGATAGTAGAACTCGTGTAGTCAAGTTTCAATTCCCGAATGAGTCTATCCTAGAGTGGAAGGGAGAAATTCTATGCCCAGTTTGTCTCCTATCTTAAAGCTAAAAAGATAATTTCTAAGGGTTGATTTTACCATCTAGTAAGGGTGAGGGATGTAAATTATGAAACCCCTTCTCTCGAGTAGGTCCCCGTTGCTAATTAGTTTCTGGAAGTGTTTCCTGAAGTGTTTCTGGATGACTTACTCGGTATTTCTCTCGAGTTGGAAATAGACTTCGTTATTGAACTTCTCCAAGATACACAACCTATATCTATTTTCCTTATCGTACGGCTCTGAGGAGTTGAAAGATCTGTTGAAAGATTTGTTGGATAAAGGTTTCATCCGACCGAGTATCTCTCCATAGGGTGCTCCAGTTTTGTTTGTTAGAAAGAAAGATGGTTCTCTTTGTATGTGTATCGATTATCAATATTTGAACAAGCTGACCATTAATAATAAGTATCCTCTTCCAAGTATAGATGATTTGTTTGACCGACTTCAAGGGAAAGGTATTTCTCTAAGATTGATCTGTGATCGGGTTATCACCAACTGAGGGTGAAAGGTGATGACATTACAAAGATGGCTTTTCAAACTCGGTATGGTCATTATGAGTTTTTGGTAATGTATTTTGGGTTTACTAATGCTCTGGTGGAGTTTATGGATTTGATGAATAGTATTTAGACCATACCTTGACATGTTTGTGATTTTGTTCATTGATGATATTTTGATTTACTTAAGGAGTAAGGATGAACAAATTGATCATTTGAGGATCGTGTTGCAAATTCTTAAGTACCAACAACTCTTTGCAAAGTTTAGCAAATGTAAAATTTGGTTAAGGTCCTTAGCTTTCCTTGGTCATATTATTTCGAGTAAGGGTATTGATGTAGATCCTAAGAAGACGGATGCGGTCAAGAGTCGGCCTAGATCTGTAACTCCCTTGGATATTAGAAGTTTCTTGGGTTTAGCCGGTTATTATAGAAGGTTTGTTGAGGGATTATCTTCAATTGCCTCTTATCTGACGACTTTGACTCAAAAGAAGGCTAAATTCATATGGTCCAAAGCATGTGAAAAGAGTTTTCAAGAGTTGAAAGATAGACTTACTTTCGCTCTGGTGTTGACCTTACCGGAAGGGACGGATGGTTTTGTGGTTTATTGTGATGCCTCGAGAATTGGGCAAAGGTGTATGTTTATACAAAATGGGAAATTTATTGCCTATGCCTCATGGCAACTTAAGATACATGAAAAGAATTATCCTACTCACGACTTGGAATTAGCGGCGATCATTTTTACCTTAAAGATTTGGATACACTATTTGTATAGAGTACATGTAGATGTATTTACCGACTACAAGAGTTTGCAATATGTGTTTAAACAAAAAGATTTGAATCTTCGCCAACGAAGGTGGCTGGAGTTATTGAAGGATTACGACATGAGTGTTCTTTATCACCCCGATAAAGCCAATGTGGTAGCAGATGCTCTTAGTCGGTTATCTATGGGTAGTGTTGCTCATATTGAAGAAGAAAAGAAAATTTTGGTTTGAGATGTTCATAGATTGGCTCGATTAGGTGTTCAACTAGTAGACTCCACCAAGAGTTGTGTTATGGTTCACAATGGTTCCATATCATCTTTTGTGGAAGAGGTGTAAACCAAGCAAGGTCTTGATCCAATTTTTGTAGAATTGAAAGTAGCGGTGCTTAAGAAATCCGTTGAGGCTTTCTCCCAATGGGGAGATGGGGTACTTAGATACCAAGGTTGTTATGTGTTCCAAAGGTGGATGACTTGAGGGAATATATTTTAACAGAAGCTCACAGTTTGCGGTATTCTATTCACCTAGGAGCCACCAAGATGTACCATGATTTACGGGAGGTCTATTGGTGGAATGGGATGAAGAAAGATATTGCAGGATTTGTGGCTAAGTGTCTACATTTCCAACAAGTAAAGGTTGAGCATCAGAAACCAGGAGGTTTGTCCCAAGACATTAACATTCCTACTTGGAGGTGGGAAGACTTGAATATGGAATTTATAGTTGGTTTGCCTCGCAGCCAGTGACAACATAATTCGAATTGGGTGATAGTAGATCGGATGATGAAATCAGCTCATTTCCTTCGCGTTAAGGTTTCATACTTGGCGGAGGACTATGCCAAGTTTTACTTGAGAGATATGGTAAAGTTGCATGGAGTGCCTTTGTCCATTATTTTCGATCGTGCTACCCAATTCACTTCTCAGTTTTGAAAGTCATTCCAAAAGGGTCTTGGCACTAAAGTTAAGCTTAGCACGATTTTTCACCCCCAAAATGATGGGCAAGCGGAGTGTACTATCCAAACTTTGGAATATATGTTAAAGTCTTGTGTGATCGATTTTAAGGGAAATTGGGATGACCATTTGCCATTGATTGAGTTTGCTTACAATAATAGTTGTCACTCGAGTATCAATGTGGCTCCATTTGAGGCCTTATATGGTAGGAGGTGTAGGTATCATATAGGATGATTTCAGGTGGGTGAAGTTGACCTAATAGGTCCCTAATTGGTACAAGAATCCATGGAGAAAGTTCGACTTATAAGGGAAAGGTTGAAAATGGCTCAAAGTCGACAAAAGTCCCATGCCGATATGAGAAAAAGGGATCTAGAGTTTGATGTTAACAATTGGGTTTACTTGAAAATCTCACCGATGAAGGGTGTAATGAGATTTAGTAAGAAGGGGAAGTTTAGTCCCCGATATGTAGGCCCATATTAGATTTTGAGGCGTGTTGGTAAGGCTACTTATGAGTTAGACTTGCCGAATGAGTTGGCAATAGTGCATCCTATTTTCCATGTCTCTATGCTTAAGAAGTGTGTTGGAGTCTGACATCCATAGTTCCCCTATAAGGGTTGGGAGTTGATGAAAGTATTTCTTATGAGGAAGTTCCGGTTGAGATTCTAGACCGAAAAGTCAAGAAGTTGAGAAATAAGGAAATAGCTTCCGTTAAAGTGTTGTGGAGGAATCAATTAGTTGAGGGTTCTACTTGGGAGGCTGAGGCCAATACGATGTCCCGATATCCTCATATCTTTCCTTCTACTCCTATTCTAGCTTGAGGTAATGAGTTCCTCTTGATTTGTCCTTATTTTGGGAGTCATGTGTTTTATGTGTTTCCATGATTTCCTTATGTGAATCATGTTCATAAAAACTTATGTTTTGAAAGAAAATGAGTTTATATGATTGATTTTCCTCATGTTGTTATGCATTGAGTATGAGTTGCCTATAGACTTCATGAGATGAATTGATGAACATGCTTTAGCTATGCTTTTTGAGAGTAAATTGCATATGGGCTCCATGAGATTGTGTTGAGCATGCTTTTAGCTTGGAGAAGGTAGTTCCTCCTTGAACATGAGAAATTTTTAAATTTCATGCATATTGGGTTGCTAGATGTAGTTCCTACTTCCTTATAATGCATTTGAGTATGATTAGCTTGGAGTTGATGTTTCCTCCTTTTTTATGTGCATTGCATGCATACTGGTTTGATAGAGTTAGTTTCACCCCTCTTATGATGTATTGAGAACGTCCTAGCTTGGAGTCGATAGTTTCTCCTTCGTTGTATGCATTGTATTGTAGGTTCAGTTGTTAGTTCCTCTCCTACTCTTTTAGAACCAGTTTGAATCTCATTCGAGGATGAATGATCCCAAGGGGGAGATATTGTAACACCCCGTATCCGACAAAGGGACAATTATCAAAAAATTGCAGGTGCCAGCTACGAGGGCTACCCACTACCCGTGAATGGGACCACTAACCATAGGTATGGTCCGTGGATGGCCCTACTTAAGGGTGATGTTGAGGTCCAGGACCACGACTAGACCTACAGACCGTAGGCCAAACCACGGTCCGTGGTCAGGATCCGTGGTTCACTGACCAAAAATTGTTGTTTCTGATGATCAACTATGGTCCACCAGGACGGGCCGTGGTTCAGACCACGGTCCTTCGACTGGGTCCATTGGTGGTCACCTGACAATTATTGTTAGGGGCAGTTGGGTATTTTCCTAATTAATTAGTTTCTATACTACGTCGTTTTACTCTTCACTAAGACCCCTATATAAGCTTTTTCAACCCCAAATTAACCCATTCACTTCATTTTTCCAAATTCACAAAAGAAAAGCCAAATCTCCTCTCCAATTATTTCTCTCTCTAGAAACTTGAAGAAGAAGAAGATTCAACCTAGAGTTTCAAGTCAAGGTCTCAATTGATCCATTTAAGGATAGCTTTTGGATTCAAGGTATGACAGTTTTCATCCATGGATTCCTTCCATCCACGGAGTTCCCAAATTCCTCAATTTCAAAGATTAGAATTACCCAATTGAGTTAGGGTTTTCTTCAATTGTCATGGGCTTTTTACATTACTGATTTAAATGATTGAATTATGATCTCTTATGCATGAATTGATTAAATACTATTTTATGATGATTTCCCCATGAACCCATGTAATTCCCATGTTTTCAAGTTATGAATCATATGATGTGGGATTTTGATGTTCAAGGAAGAGTTTTATGAAATTAAGCATGTATTGCAAGCTTTACATGTATTTATGATGAAATCCATATCTAACCCATGTTTTTTAAGTGTTGATGATTGAAAGTGGGGTTTGAACCTCAAAAGGTAAATTATGGACTCATGCATTTTCTTATGAAATCTATGCAAATGTTTTAAGGGTGTTTTGAGAGTAAAGTACCAATGATAATGTTGTGTTGTGAAAGGATATTCTTATAAACACATAATAGCATGATGTGAAAGGTTTTCTCACATAGAAAGGATTCTTAGGTTGAAAGGCTTTCTCACCTAATTGAATCAAAGAGTAAGAGCTATCCTAATGAACTAGCTTGGTTTGGTTGTCCTAAGGCACCTTTTCATGAATAATAAAGTCAAGTGAGAAATGACTACTCCATGGTATTTATGCTTAGCACAGAGTGGATATTGATGATGAAATGGAAGCTCTCCCGTAGTAGAGGCTGGGTTTCTATAAGTAATCTCATGAGATTGAAGATCCCCCATTAGTAGAGGCAGGATTTCTAGTAGCAATCTTCTTATCCCTTAACTATGTGCCCCCATAGGTTGATTAGCTAGTTGATCCACTTGAGCTAGAAGTTTATGGTTCTACCTTGGCAAGTAGGACAACCCTTTTCGGTGTGGGAGACAGCGGGGGATCATGTTATAGCTCACATGCTCTCTATGTCGGTTAAGGCTAATTCCCCACAAGTAATAATGAACTGAGGTTACTTCAAGAAGTATCACATATGAGTTCAAAGGTTTTGAAGATGAAGTTAGCTTGCATTGACCAGAATTTATGACTTAAGTTTCTAACTCTTTTATATCATGATTAGGTTGGTCAATTGCATGTCATGAAATGAAATATCTATGATTTAAATGTTGTATGCATGACTATCATACTTGGTACATTGTTTGTACTAAAACATACTCTTGTTTATATTTCCCCAAATGTATGGTCCGGAAGTCAGGGTACTCAGATTTGTGGCTAGTGGTTAAGTTCGAGATTTTCGAGCTTTTGGTGAGTCCTCATGCTTCGAGGACGGAGTTTATTATTTAATTCCATTTCTTGTATTTCTCTTTTGAACATGATGTATGGGCTAGGCCCGATTTCATTCTATTGTATTAAATGGCTATGATGAGACAAATATATTAGACTTCCGCTTTGATTTTATAAAATGTTTTGAACTTGGACTATCGTTTTCCTTTTATTGTTCTATTTCTTATGTTATGAGAGCTAAATGGCTTGTATGGAGTCCTTCAGGGTTCTATACCCCATGTTACATCTAGGGGGTACCCCTAGGTCGTGACAACCTCCAATTTCTACAAGTTAGGAGGAGGAAGATGAGTGGTTAGTCTATCAAGTTACTTGTGGTTTGACGGAAGAATCAAATGTTGTCTCTCCATCTCCCATTGAGGATCAATCGACTATTGTCCCACCAGTTCCTACTCCATCGGCGGTAGTAAGACCACTAGTTGTTCAAGTTTACTCGAGGAGGCGAGAGACCAATGATAAATGTCCTACAACAATCCATTTGCCACCAAATCCTACAGAAAATCTTGACCTCCCTATTACTCTTCGCAAAGGTACTCGTAGTTGAAAATCCACATATTCTATTGCTAATTTTTATTTCCTATGATGTCTTATACTTTGCATCAAGATCTTTGATTGCCTCTCTAGACTCTATATTTGTACCCAAAATAGTGAAAGAGGCTTTGAATCATCCTTGATGGTCTGATGCAATGCTTGATGAAATACATGCCTTAGAGAAAAATCACACATGGGATTTGGTGGATTTACCCAAGAGAAAGAAATCAGTGGGATGTAAGTGGATCTTCACAGTTAAAGTTAATCCTGATGGGTCTATAGCAAAACTTAAGGCTAGACTTGTGGCTAAAGGATATGGTCAAACCTATGGGGTAGATTATTCAGACACTTTCTCTTCGGTTGCCAAACTCACTTCTGTTCACCTGTTCATTTCTCTAGCTGCTTCTCAGAATTGCCATGTACATCAGTTAGATATTAAGAATGCATTCCTTGATGGTGATCTTCATGAGGAAGTGTATATGGAGCAACGAACTGGTTTTCTTGCTCAGGGAGAGAATGGGAAAATGTGTCATTTGAAAACGTCTTTATATGGCTTGAAACAAAGTCCCCGGGCTTGATTTGGCAAGTTCAGTAAGGTAGTTCAGGATTTTGGGCTGAAAATGAGCAAATGTGATCACTCAGTCTTCTATCGACAATCAACAACAATCTTTATCCTCCTTGTTGTATATGTTGATGACATTGTTATCACAAGAAGTGATTATGTAGGGATTTCTTCCCTTTAAGTCTTATATGCATACTAGATTTCATACAAAGGACTTGGGCCAGTTGAAATACTTCTTGGGAGTAGAAGTGAACATAAGCAAGAAGGGAATTTTTTTGTATTAGAAAAAGTATATTCTTGACCTGCTTGCAAACACTGGAAAGTTGGCAGCTAAACCCTACAATACTCCAATGGTACCCAATGTACATCTTATGAAAGATGATGGGGATCCTTTTGATTATCTAGAAAGATATAGAAGATTGGTTGGGAAGTTAAATTACTTGACTGTGACTAGTCTAGATATTGCTTTTGCGGTAAATGTTGTTAGTCAATTCATGTCCGCACTTACAATCAAACATTGGGAAGCTGTGGAGCATATTCTATGTTACTTAAAAGGAGCTCCTGGACTTGGCATATTATATAACAGTCATGGTCATACTCGTGTGGAGTCTTTTGTTGATGGTGATTGGGCTAGATCCAAAATTCATAGAAGATCTACAACAAGCTATTGTGTCTTTGTTGGAGGGAATCTAGTATCATGGAGGAGTAAGAATCAAGGGGTTGTATCTCGATCCAGTATAGAATCCGAGTATAGAGCTATGTACCAATCCACATGTGAAATTATGTGGATACATCATCTCTTAACTGAAATTGTTAAAGCATCATACACCAACAAAACTTTGGTGTGATAATCAAGCTGCTCTTCATACTGCCTCATATTCGGTGTATCATGAAATAACTAAACATATTGAAGTTGATTGTCATTTTATTCGTGAGAAGATTCAGGAAAATTTGATTTTCACTGGCTACGTGAAGACAGGAGAGAAACTAGCTGATTTGTTGACAAAAGCGTTGAATGGAACTCGAGTTGATTACCTTTGTAACAAGCTAAGCATGATCAATATCTATGCTCCAACTTGAGGGGGAGTGTTAGAGAATCAGAAAGTTATATGTTTCCTTGTATATAATATTCTAGCTGATTCTTAGGGATTTAGATATTCAGTTACCTTAGTTAGTCTTTTGTTTACATGTATTTAAATCATTGTCTTCTTTGGATCATATACATTGAAATTACTCCATACTTTTGTTGTAACAATGATAAAATTATTGATTTATGTTCTATAACTAAGTTATTAGTTATCCGATATATTGTTACTAATTGACTTGAAAATTTTCTTTTAACAAATGAAAAAACTTGAAGATTAAAGAACATGATGTTGAAGAATTGTGGAGCTAGATGAAGAGAATGTTATATTTTTATAGTTGGTGCAAAGATATTTGTTTGTACCTATGCTACAAATTAATTTTCTCAAATTTTAAGGAATTGATAGATGTCGAACATGTATGTTTTTAAGATATTATGTCGAACATGCATATTTTTTAGATATTGGGTTGAAAACGTATGTTTTTCAGTAATTTAAATTAATATAATGCTTCAATTCTTTGTTAACAATAAATTTTTATATGAAATCTTGATTGCATGTGAAGTTTAAGTCACAATGATAATCATTACAAAGATTCTACATCATTGCTCAAAAATTTCAACTTACTTGTGTTCACTTAGATGTATGACTTTTGTAGGATAACTTTTTCACACCCCTTTTTGTTAGATTTTTCCAATTAAGATAACATTATTGAGAAGAGATTATTTTATTTACCAAAATAGAGTTGTCACTTGGAATTGAGTTATGGTGTTCCAAGACATCTTTTTGAATCTCTAATCAAAAGGAAATAACTCTTTGCATTGGTCAATGAAAATAGTGGACCAGGTAAGGAATTCTACTGATCCATTAATTATGCCTATAATTTTCTTAAATTGTTCAATTTTATTAGTCTTAACTGTGATGCGAAGTTGCAACGATGGCTTCGATATACACCGGTTAGAACGCATAAACGTGACCTTGCCTTGTGTATCACATCCTAAATTTTAACCTATTCATCTTGGTTAGACTAAAAGTTATTATGTTATTAAAAGTGTGTAGGTCAAGACGCGTAAATGATATATTGTTATTTCATTTATATTTCGTTATTTGATACGCGAAGTTGCGACCTCATGCAAGACTGATTTAACATTTCAAGCACTCTTCTTCCAATTCTAAGTGTCAACGATCGTAAATAAGAATAAAACCCAACTAAATGAGTTTGGTCGAATCGCACATGGAGCGGTACATGTTTATAATTCAATTAAGAAGTATGAATACGGTCTAATCAGCCATAGGAATAAACATTACCGAAAAAGACATTAAACAAATTAAAGGGGTGACATGAATGTCAAATGGGGTTTTTTAGTTTTCAATTATCAACTACACAGCAGTCACAAACGATTTGAAATAATAATAGGGAGATAGATTCTCTGGATGTGATTGATTAATGGAAAATATAGACATATGGGTAATTGCAACTACTAGTAAATAGGTAAATATCAGTGAGTAGGCTAGACTATAAGGGATATAGATTTCTCTCGAACAACTACCCCGAATCAGGTGATTTCTTTTGAACATCAACAAGCATGACAATGAAGAACAACCCACACCTTAATCTATTCACTCTCTCGAGCTAAATGTGTGGGATTGGGTTTAGGATTCACTCTCTCAAGCGAAACCCAGGTCAACCCAATACCCACAAACCATTAATCAATAATCTTAGTTCTAAAATCTCTCTCTCGAGCAAGCCAAGAACACAAATATAGAACTGCATTTGCAACTACAATTCTTAAATTAAACCACAATTAATGATTAAACTCACTTTTAAATAGCATTTAAACTAGCAATTACCAATACCCATAAAATATTTCAGCCCATAATCACATGATCACACTCCAAGATTTGGGGTATTAGCTAAAATCATAAAAAGATAAAAACCATTACCGAATCGGCTATCCATCAATTGGATAAGAGTGATTTTATCTTTACAATGCTCCAATTTGTTTAATCTTAGAAATCCACTTCCAAATTCTCCAAATTGAAATTTTCAAATCTTCAAAGCTAAGGAAAACTATAGAGAAAAGTCTTCTAAAACTAAGTTAGATTCTCAGCATAAGTTCTCATACTCAAAATAAATTGTTCAAAATCTAATTTATAGTCGCCAAAAATAAGTGATGTTTGCGTAATCAAGACACAACTTTCAATGGAAGTGTCTACGATCGTACAACAGTAAAGTAACCCAACCAAGGGTTGGGGTCGTGTCCCAAGGAAGTGGGCTTGAGAATTAATAGAAAAATAAAATTTAGTTCTAATTATTCATAGCTAAAAATATTTTCGAACACAAACATGTTAAATCTAAGGGGTGATGCAAGCGTCAATTATGTGGGGGTTTGTCACAAGTAAACAAAAACAATAAAAATGCAAAGAGTACTAATCAAGGAGATAAGGTTCTTGGGATGTGACATGAATATGGGATAAACTAAACTATTGGGTACATGCTTTTGATAATAAATTCGTTGAATATTTGTGACTAGGATAGACTATAGTGGGGTAAATTCTCTCTCGAGCAACTTACCCCAAATCAACTCGGTTTCTCTCAAACACCGAGTTGCCGCATGAAGAACAACCTCCGCCTTAGCCCACTCACTCTCTATAGCTGAGTGTGTGGGAGTAGGACTAGGGTTCAATTTCTCGAGCTGAACCTCATGTCGACCCAATCTCACCGGCCATCAATTTAGTAGTCTTAGTTTTACGACGTCTCTTTCGAGCAAACCAAAAACACAAAGGTGAAATCGTATTTGCAACTACAATTTCATTAAGTTCCACCACAACTACAAAACGAAATCACATCTAAACAACAAATACATCATCAACAAGCAAGACCCAACAAATAATCTAACCCATAATCACAAAATCACAACCCAAGAATTGGGGTTTTAGCTAGACATGTAAAAGAGATAGAAATTTATACCAATATGAGTTTGCATTCAAATGGGTATGAAGATTTAAGTGTTAAAACAAGCCAAGAGTGAAGAATCCACAAGACCCAAGTCCAAATTCATGGAGTTGAAACCCTTTGAATCTTCAAGTTCTTCAAAACCCTCTCCAAACTTAGAACTCAAAATTCTATATTAAAAATCTGATATTAAGCTACAACTCTCAACGAGTATTTATAGTTTTTAAAAATCTGTGCTGCAGTGGATCATTTAGCGCCGTTAGTCGAGATCACTGATCAACTCGGCGATCCGCCCTTTGGTAGGTGTCATCCCCGTCTTGATTTATCCTTTAGTATCGTCGTGTTTTGGATCATTGGGTGACATAGTACTACTTCGTAGAACTGCTCGGCGACACGCCGACTGCTCTGTTTCACCACCGATTTGATCCTTTCTTTCAGGGCTCAGCACACTGAAACAAAAGGTGAGGTAACACCTTTTGGCGACTCGCCGAATGGGTTCGGCGATTCTCAGATCTTTCTTTCTTCGTTCTTTCAGCTGCCTTTGTTCCTTTTTGCTAAGTAGTGTCCATGCTTTCCCTCAAACTCCAAATAAGGGTTTTCATCAAATATTGAGACAAAATATGCATTTGAGGACACTAATTCTATCAAAATATAGCCCTAAATGAATCCAATTTGTGGACTCATCAACAACCCCAACTTAAACTTTTGCTTGTTCTCAAGCAAACTCAAGCTCAGCCGTTCAAAAAGGAGGTCTCTAACAGGGCTACACAAGAGTCAATCATGAATGCACACAACAAGACTCAAGTTACTTATGCAAAGATCAAATGTGCACTCAAAGATTCAAGTTGTGACTCACCATTATCAAAGAATCTCATGTTCACAATACTTGCTTCAAATGAAAGTTCATGCTCAACCAAAGTGTTCAAATGCCCTCACACAAGGAATGATTTCATATTCACACACAACGGTTTTCAATATAAAGATTCGGAATCAAATGCAATGCTCACGCTCACAAAGATAAACACGATGCATACTTTCACCCATAGGTTTACCCATATTTTCCGATCAACATTTGTTTCAGCTCACTCAAGATCAAAAAGGTCTTTTCAAGGCTTGTAATGGGGCTGAGAGCAAAGGTATGGTCATTTAGGATTAGTGACTTTTATCCTCATGAGATGTGGTATTCACAACACTTCTTTTCCTCTTCCTTCATCATTTTTGTTAGTACTCATAAGTCATCCCATTATTCACTTTTCATGGATTTTCGGAAACCCCATTTTCTTTATAACTTCACACTTTATTCCTCAACTTTTTCATTCTTTTTCTTTTCCTTTCTCTTTTCATTTTTTTTCATTTTTTTTTTTTTTTATGGAGGGGTTCCATTTTTCTCAAAATCATGGGTAAGAAGGACTTTCTTGCACTTACTGATTTACCTTATCTTTTCACCACACCCCCAACTTAGGCTTTTGGCAATTCAAACTAACCACAACTTCATCAAGATTATGGGTAATGGATAAAGAAAGTTCATGATTTCATCAAGTTTCCTCCAAAGAAAGGTAAGGCTCAAGAGGTGTTACAAAGAGGTTCACATATGCTCACAAGGTAGGACACAAAGAGGTATATGCCAAATTGGCTCACACTCTTTCAAGTTGCCTAATATCATATCAAGAGATAGGCTTACTTAGTCGATCGGACCAACGGGGCAAATTCTAGGATCTATCATGCATGGTTCACAATAAGCACGTCACACTAGGCATTGACACTACAGTAAAACAAGACTCCACACTTTCGCTAGTGTGCAATGGTCATCAGAAGAGAATCAATTTGATACATGGCTAATCACAACGAGATGCAAAGAGTTCACATATTGTCTATGCAACTTCATTTTGCCTCATCGTAGCCGCACATTCATATTGGTTCTATTATGAGCACTATTCAAGTCATCGGTATTGATTGAAACCGAGACTTAAATTTTGCAAAATAACAGCCACATTAAACACACGAGAGGTGGTAAAATTTTTTGGAAGGGTCAAAATCATTTTGCAATTTAAAACAAAAGAAGCCACAAGCTCAAACATCCACAAAAATAGTATTAACACAACATTATAGCTCACAACCCAATATATAAACAAAACTAATATGCACAAAGGTGGGCCTCACCCCACCACAAACAAAAATCATTTGTCCTCAAATGCGAACGAAAATATCTAAAAGTAAAATAAAGTAAGACAAAGAGGGAGGTAAAGAGGGGATCCTGTCTACGCAGTTGCTCCATCTGTCTGGGCATCAGTGCCCGGTGCATAAGTCTGGACTCGGGCCTCTATACCCGGTTCACCTCAAAAGGACCAACAGTACTAGGTCCACTAGGGGCTGCTATGAATATATCTGTCAAAGAAGCCTGCACAACAACATCTACCATGGAATCCTCTGTCTCTGTAAGTCCCTCATATCCTTGCCTTTATCTTCAGGTGGAGGTTCTTGTCTGCCCTTCTTTGGAGGATTTGATCCCCCTTCATTTATAGTGATACATTGCACTCTTTTTTTGGGGTGGCATGACAATATTTGTCTTTACCATATCTTCTGGATACACAAACTTCTCCCTGCTAGACTCAACAACATGCAAGCTCAACCCCTCACATTTTAACCAATTTTAAAGCACAAAACATGGGAATTTGCATTATAAACAAAATGGGAAAGATATTTGAATTAAAACAGGAATTCAAGCAACTTAATCCTATCAGAGAGGCCCAACATACATCAACAGAATAGAATCATTTGCATAAGAGTTCAAATTCTCAAAAATACATGTGGGGTTCGGGAAACCAACCTTAGATGCCGAATAATAAAGACTGAAATGCTAGGCGGCAAAGTAATCCCAATTCGAGCACAAATCAACGACTGAATACTACTAGAAATGAAAAAATATAGAAACTACAGTGCCGGTGTGAGCTTGTGAGGTTCAAAAGTGAGGGAAAGTGAAGAGTTTGAAAGTTTAAATCTTTGGTCTTTTAAAGCCCGTCCAGTTCTCGCCTATTCGGCGACATTAGTCATGCTCGCAGACCCACTCGGTGACATGCCGAGTAGTTACTTACCTCATCGAGTTTTGTAGGAACTCTGGTTAAAGTGGGGGTCCAAACGGTAGATTAAATCGGGCTCACCGAGCTAATCGGCGACTAGCCAATTTTCTCCTGGGCTCGCCGAATTTTACAGACTCCACTTTCATATTGTTTTGAGTCCAACGACGGTCCAAGTCGGGCTCGCCGAGCTCTTCGGTGATGCGCCGACCGGACTTTTAGTTCGCCAATCTCTACCTTTCTAACACATTCCACACTTTGACCTGCACAATCAACACATCATTAATTCTAAGACAAACATAAAGTGATAAAACTTGGGTTGCCTCCCAAGAAGCGCCTTAGTTAATGTTGTGGCACAACGGAAGTCCTCACTCAAACTTCATTCTTGGGGTTGGCCATAGTATCAGTAGGCAACTCCCCCCCCCCCTTGTTGTCTCGAGTTTAAATGAGATGAGATGTGACCCATTTGGGTCTCTAACTGTTTGATGGAGATCTAAATAGTCTCATACATACTTCCTGTTTAAAACAGCCACACAAACCAAAACTAAAAAATTAAGTGAGTTTACTATAATTAACAAGAACAAAATTCAACTTAACTAAAAATTCTCAACTAACACCACTCCCCGATAACGGCGCCATTTTGATGTTTGCGTAATCAAGACACAACTTCTAATGCAAGTGTCTACGATCATACAATAGTAAAGTAACCCAACCAATTGTTGGGGTCGAGTCCCAAGGGAGTGGGCTTGAGAATTAATAGAAAAATAAAATTTAGTTCTAATTAGTCATAGCTAAAAACATTTTCGAATACAAACATGTTAAATCTAAGGGGTGACGCAAGCGTCAATTATCAATGGGGGTTTGTCGATCACAAGTAAACAAAATCAACAAAAATGCGAAGAGAACTAGTCAAGGAGATAGGGTTCTTGGGATGCGATAGTAATACGGGATAAACTAAACTATTGGTTACATGATTTTGATAATATATCCATTGAATATTTGTGACTAGGCTAAACTATAGTGGGGGTAAATTCTCTCTCGAGCAACTTACCCCGAATCAACTTGGTTTCTCTCAAACACCGAGTTGCCGCATGAAGAACAACCTCTACCTTAGCCCACTCACTCTCTCGAGCTGAGTGAGTGGGAGAAGGACTAGGGTTCACTCTCTCGAGCTGAACCTCATGTCAACCTAATCCCACAAGCCATCAATTTAGTAGTCTTAGTTTTACGACCTCTCTCTCGAGCAAGCCAAAAAACAAAAAGGAGAAATCGTATTTGCAACTACAATTTCATTAAGTTCCACCATAACTACAAAACGAAATCACATCTAAACAACAAATACATCATCAACAAGCAAGACCCAACAAATAATCTAACCCATATACACAAAATCACAACCCAAGAATTGGGATTTAAGCTAGACATGTAAAAGAGATAGAAATTTATACCAATATGAGTTTTCATTCAAATGGGTATGGAGATTTAAATCTTAAAACAAACCAAGAGTGCAGAATCCACAAGACCCAAGTCCAAATTCTTTGAGTTGAAATCCTTTGAATCTTCAAGTTCTTCAAAACCCTTTCCAAATCTAGAACTCAAAATTCTATATTAAAAATCTGATATTAAGCTACAACTCTCAACGAGTATTTATAGTTTTCAAAAATCTGTGTTGCAGCGGATCATTCGGCATAGTTAGTCAAGATCGCCGATCAACTTGGCGATCCGCCCTTTGGTAGGTTTCATCGTCATCTTCCTCTATCCTTCAGCTTTGTCGTGTTTTGGATCATTGGGCGACATAGTACTGCTTCGCGGAACTGCTCGGTGACACGCCGACTGCTCTTTTTCACCGCCGATTTGATCCTTTCTTTTAGGGCTCAGCACACTAGAACAAAAGGCGAGGTAAGACCTTTTGGCGACTCACCGAATGGGTTCGAAGATTCTCAGATTTTCATTTCTTCGTTCTTTCAGCTGCCTTTGTTCCTTTTTGCTAAGTAGTGTCCATGCTTTCCCTCAAACTTCAAATACCTAAAACTTAAGGGTTTTCATCAAATATTGAGACAAAATATGCATTTGAGGACACTAATTCTATCAAAATATAACCCTAAATGAGTCCAATTGGTGGACTTATTAATAAGCTATGAATGGATAATTGGCGAAGTAAGTCGGGATTGCCGAACCACTCAGCGAGCCGCTCTTTGATCTCTTCGATCTGCTTTTCGCTTTGGTACTCAACATCCTTGGGTTCTGTAACTTTGGGCGATCTATCACTGCTTCGAGGAACTGCTCGGCGATTTGTCGACTGCTCTTTTCTATCGCCGACTTGATTTCTTCCCTCAGGGCTGGCACACTGGAACTTTAGGCGGTGGAACTGGCCACTCGGCTATTGGCCAAACGCTCTTGGCGATCACTAGGCTTGCTTTTCTTCAGTTCTTCAGTTTGTTTTGTTCCTTTTTGCATGTTAGTGTCCTTGCTTTGTTCCTCAATCCATATACTTGAAAATCAAGGATTAAATATTAGTTTATGGCATAAATTAAGTATTTGAGGACATTAAATCTATCTAATTAAAGCTCTAAATAAGTCCAAATCTCAGACTCATCAACACCCCAACTTAAACTTTTGTTTGTCCTCAAGTAAAACTCAATTCCAGTAGTTCAAAAAGGGTGTCTCAAAAGTGCTACAAAATACTCAACATGAATGCACACAACAAGACTCAACTTACTCATGCAATGATAAATTGTGCACTCAAAGATTCAAGTTGTGAGTCACTATTATCAAAGATGCTCAAGTTCACAATACTTGCTTCAAATGCAAGTTCAAGCTCAACAAAGGTACTCAAATGCCATCACAACAAAAATGATTCCCTATTCACACAAAGTTCTTGAACAATTTATAGTTTCGGAATCACATACAACTCTCACACTCACAGAGATGAACATATGCATGACTTCATCCATAGGTTTGTCCTTATTTTTCAATCAACATTCGCTTTAGCTCACTCAAGATCACAAAGGTCTTTTCAAGGCTTTGTAACGGAGCTGAGTGTAAAGGTATGGTCATTTAGGCTCAGTGACTGCTTTCCTCATGTAATGTGGTCTAAACATCACTTTCTTCCTTTTCTTCAACAATTTGATCATGCTCATAATTCACCACATTTTTCAACTTCAAATGGACTACCGGATACCCCATTTCTTTTGCAACTTTTACTACTTTATTTCACAACTTTTTCATTCTTTTTCTTTTGTTTTCTTCTTTTCTTTCTTTTTTTTACATGGAGGTTCCATCTTTTTCAAGACCATTGCTCAAAGGGGAATTTTTCACATTTCTAGATTTGCCTTCTCTTTTCACCACACCCCCAACTTGAGCTTTTGGCCTAAGTTGGCTATTCAAATAAACCACACTTCATGAGAGTTATGGGTGAATGGATAAAATGGAGTCACAATTGTTCAAGTTTCTTCCAAGAAAAGGATATGGTTCACACATCGCACAAGGTTGGCCACAAAAAGAGGTATATTGTCAAATTGTTCCACTCTTTGAATTTGTTGCCTAAGATCATTTCAAGAGCTTGCATCACTTAGTCAATCGGACCAATGGGGCTAATTCTAGGTGTCATCACACAATGTTCAAGTTAAGCTTATCACACAAGGAATTGGCACCATTATCAAATGAGACTCCACACTTTCTAGCTAGTGTGCAATGTTCATCACAAGAGACTCATTCGATAACCTGCTAGTCACAACAAGATGTAAACAGTTCACACATTATCTATGCAACTTCATTTGGCCTCATCGTATCCGAACATTCATTTTGTTCAATTAGGAGCACTATTCAAGTCATTAATATTGATCATAATTGATACTCAACTTTGCATAAGAACAATCACAAGCACATACAAAAGAGGTGGCACACAATTTTCAAAATGGGTCAAAAAGTCATTTCTAATCGAAATAAGGAGCCATAAGCTCAAATATCCACAAGATAGAATCAAAACATAGTTTAAAACACAAAACTTAATATATACACAAAATATAATCACAAGAGGTAGGTATGGAAATACCTCATTCCACCCACTAAAGAAAAGCAGTTGTCCTTAAATGCAACTAAAACAACAAAAAATCAAGAACAACAATAGAGAGGGAGGTAAAGAATGCTCATGTCTAATCAATTGGTCCATCTGTTGGGGTATCAATGCCCGGTGTCACACTCTGGTATTGGGCATCAGTGCACGGGCTAACAACAACACTGGCTCCATTAGAGCCTACCATGGAAGTCTCTCTCAACGAAGTTTGATTGGCTGAATGCACCATAGCCTCCTCAACCTCAGTCAGGCCATCATAAGTGGTCTCTTCTTGAACACCGAGTTGCTCCTCATCAGTCTCAGCCTCAGACTCTACAGTTACATCATCATCTCTAACCTTATCTCCGGTGGTAGCTGGAGGCATATCAGAATAGGCTGGAATATCTATGCCCAGGTCATTATGGATCTCTACGGTGTCAAAAATCATCAACATATCAGTGGACTTCAGCTGGTCCACATCCTTTCACAACTAAACAATTGCGGTCTTTAAGGTCGTCACCTCATGAGTGGCTCCCTAACCTCTCTCACACACCTCTATCCTTGCTGTGACGGCATCAATAAACTTTCTAAGAGGTGTCATAGCACTGGTGAGAGCTCGCTAAATCATCCCAAGGACTGTAGCCTCTAGCATGGAGGCACACACATCAGTAGAATGGGCTAGATGCCCCATCCGTAGTATAGTGGCTTGGGTGAGTGGAGGTCAGGAAGCAACAGAACTAGCAACAAACCTAGAAGTCAAGGGGGTGGTAGAAGATCTTGGAGTCATAGAAGGGGCAGTACTAGATATACATGAAGGCCTAGTGGCCGGAGTAGGCAATACTTCCTCTGCAGGTAATGTCTTAGTGTCAACAGCTGGAGATGTATCCACCGGGGCTGCCTTCTTCTTCTCAACCTCATCCTTCAAGTACTCGGCCTCAATACACCGGATGTCAGTTGAGGATGTGAGAATCAATTCGTTCATCTTCTCATCACATGGCACTCGGGCACATCTACACACCTCGATGACCAATTCCAGAAAAGGAAGCGATGTATGACGTTGCCTGGCCCTCATGGCCATCTCTTGTCCAATGATCATACCCAAATTGAGGCACTTTCCAACAACGATAGAGCCAAGACAGGCCGCCTTCATGTGGCAGATGATAAACTCATTATGGGATGGCATGATCATGCTGCTAATAAACCCAAACCAGTAACTCACCATGACATTTAAATCCTTCTTCTCTATGGTCACTATGACCTCAATCCACCTAGGAGCATCATCTGAAAGGAGAGGAGCCAACCAAATTTTCATGTCCTCCAATGAAGTTCTCTTGATCATACTGTGGTAGTCATCTGCAATATTCTATGTACACTCTAGAACGACGTTGATATCATCACTATCATACTTGAATTTTCTTTCCCTGACCACCACATAGTCGATTGGCTTGAAGGTAACCGCCTTCCTCTTTCCCTGTGGCACTAGAGCTCCATAGGCGATGTAAAACTCCTGGACCTAATTAGGAATGTAAGGGCCCCAGGGTTTAGGTAAGATATGGAAATTGTGGGATTTCAAACTGCGCCAGATATCTGGATATTTGTCCACCACACCATCTGTGGACAATCTTTTTTCCTCAATGATAGTCCTCATTCCCTCGGCCTTTAGTCTATTGAGAGACCGAGGAAGAGGACCCTGTGCAGGTGGTGCCGGGCTACTGCCTGATTCGGAACTTGAGGGGGAGGAGGGGACTGAGGTACCAAAATCCTAGACGGATCATTCATCCCATTAGAGCTCATTTCAGCTCTCCGGGATAGTACTAGCTGATCATCCTCAGACTCAGAAATGTCAGCCTAAGTGTCCTGGGGTTCCCACTCGCTCTCAGAGGTGGTAAGGAGAGTAGAGTAGACTTCTTTACTGTTGGAGCTGACCTTCGGTGACTCAACTGCGGGTGCCTTGCCCTTTCCTTTGCCTTCCAACCTGTGGTAGGAAGTTTGGTCCTCTTTGCTTTGGATGCAGTTGCATCCTCATTGATTATGAATCTCTTTGCCCGCTTGTGGGGTGACATGACTCATCCCGATACTTTGGGTCTAGCCATATATGCAAAACATATCAAAATGAGTTAGGAAATACCCAAGAAAAAATGCAGAATTCATGTTGCGGAAAGACTCACCGAACCAATCGGTGATTCGCCGAGTCACTTTGGCGAGCCAAATCGGGCACGCCGAAAGGATCAGCCTGAAAATTTTCCAGAAATCAGGCAAGTCAGCGATATTAAGGGCCCTTCGGTGAATCGCCGACACTACTCGGCGAGCTCCCAAAATTTACAGAATGTTTTAGGGGTTAAGGGCGCAGAAAAGGTGATCAAGGGACCTTTGTGTGATTCGCCGAGTGAACTCGGTGAGCTCAAGCTTCTCGCCAAAATTTATAGACTCCAAATAGCTGAATTAAGCAATTAAAGTTGATAAAAGAGGGGCGTTGGCGAATGGATGAATAGTTCGGCGAGCTCGACTCAGCTCGCCAAACTGCCCAACTTGCCAAATTTCAACCTCGTTTCCTAAATTCAAGCCGAAAACCCCTGAAATCAAAATCAAACTACACACTTATACAATTTGGACCAGACCCAATCGACCCACGCCTTCAGGATACTCAGACTTCCCCCGGTTTGGCCAAAATTAGCCATTTGAAGACTTCTGCCCTTAAGAATGAAGTCAAACGCTCCATCATTGGGCAAAGTATGTCATTTAGCGCAATTGGGGGTTACTCAGTCTTCACTCAACTCGACCCAACATAAATTAACCGCAACCCAACAATTTATGATCATTTTTAACGCACAAAACTCAGGAAATCAACATTTCAAGCAATTAGGCACAATTTCAAAACTAAAACATGCAAACCAACACATCAAATACAATTCCAACAAATGCCTTACACACAAAAACACAATTTTACCAAATGCATTCGAGTTCAACTACTAACCAAGAGTTCGGGGTTCGGAAAACAAACCTTTAAGCCGAATGAAGAATTAGATATGCTTGTCGGCAATGTAATCCAAATCCGAGCACAAGATCAAGACCAAAAAATGACTAAAATGGAAAGTATTGAAAATCTAAAGTTCGGGTGAGAGAGTACGAGGTTAGAAATAGGAGAATGTGAAAGATTTTGAAAGTTTAAACTGTTTGGCCGAACAACTCAGCAATCCGCCGATTGGTGACATACCTCGCCGAGTTTTACAGGATCTCCATTCAATTTGGGGGTCCAAATAGCAGACAAAAGCAGGCTCGCTGACCTGCTCGGCAAATTGCTGATTCATCCATTGGCCCACTAAGTTTTACAGACTTGCACCTGATATTTTTGTGAGTCCAACAGCGGTCCAAGTTGGGCTCACCGACCTCTTCGGCGAGTCGCCGAATGGACTCTTGGCTTGCCAATCTACACATTTTCAAACACATTCCACCTTTCAACCCTCACAATCAACACCCGTTATTCAAAAACAAACACAAAGCATTAAAAACTGGGTTGCCTCCCAAGAAGCGCCTTAGTTAACATCGGTGTACGACGCAAGTACCCATTCAAGCTTCATTCTTGGGGTTTGCCATTGTATCGATAGGCAACCCTCCTTGTTGTCGTGGGTTAAGATGTGAAGAAATATGACCCATTTGGGTCTCTAACGACTTGATAGAAATGGAATAAGAGGTGACCATCTGGTTGAGAGTCGATACATCTTCCTTCATTTCCTTCAAAACTTTATCGGACTCTTCAACCTTGTTGATAATGCGTGAGAGCATATCTTCAGTCAAGCCACCCCAGAATCTTTGGGATTTTGACGCTCATGGGGAGGAACATATCTATCCTTATCCCCTTCTCTTTCCTTCCAAGTGGTGTTACGATCACACCAATCTCTATCACAGTCTCTCCAGCCCTCATCTCTATTCTAACCTTGGTTTCCACCCGGCCTTGGGTAGTTAGCACAATAGCCTCTTCCTTGGTTGGCTAGGAAATTTACTTCTTCATTGTATAATGCTTCAAATTGGGCTTCATCAAGGTTCACTCCACCAACACTCAGAGCATTCACACTCTTCGTACCAACACCCATGACATTTTTAGCTAAGATGTCCAGTTGGGTCATCATATTTGCCATGTTTTGGTCTCTCTCTTGATTTTTTTTATCTGCTCCTTTGTCATTCGAAAGTTGAGAGGAGATACTTGGTCCTCACGAGTGTACAGTGTTAATCTTGGTCATGCAGTCGAGGAGTTGGGAAGCTACTTCATAGGGCTATTGCATTATACCTCTAGGAACAAGTTGGTCAGCAACTCCTTTGTTCACCGAGACAAGACTCATGTAAAAGTATTGCTGCAGCAACTTGTTGGGCAATCCATGAGTTGGACATTGCAGCAACAACTTCTTGAACCTCAACCAAGTCTCATGGATTGGCTCACCCTCCAGGCGCTTGAAACTTTGGATTTTGTCCCGAAGAGTCATCATCTTCGAAGGAGGGAAAAAACACACTTGGAATGCAGTAATAAGCTCATCCCACAAAGTGATAGAATCTCTTTGCAACTCAGCCAACCACTTGCTTGTCTGGCCCATCAGAGAAAATGGGAACAACCTCAACCGGATCGATTCTTACGATATGTTCTTGAATGATAACGGTCCACATATATCAACAAAATTTCTAATATGCTCATGGGGATCCTCATGATCCAGACCTCCGAATAAACCCTTCAGTTGAAAGAGCTGAAGCATAGTGCTTGTGATGTGAAAACATCATTTCCTTCAACTGGAGGTAAACGAATGGCCCCAACACCACCCATTTGGACTAGGTCATTGATGTTCGGGTCATTGATGTCATTGAGGTTCCCGACATCATCTTGGTGACCCACTTGGCTACCATTACTATCATTTACGCTCATCTCCTTTGTTCAACACA
This sequence comes from Solanum chiquidenum, assembly GCA_029582725.1. Lineage (NCBI taxonomy): Eukaryota > Viridiplantae > Streptophyta > Magnoliopsida > Solanales > Solanaceae > Solanum > Solanum chiquidenum. Next base: position 29,935 of record JAJOOS010006753.1, read on the forward strand.
AGCAACACAAAACCCAAAACAAAAATAAGTAGATTCAACTATAACTAAGAAGGACACAATTCAACTTCACCAAAATAATTTCAAACAACACCACTCCCCGGTAGCGGCACCATTTTGATTGAATGTTTCAAGCACAGTTCTTCCAATTCTAAGTGTCAATGATCGTAAATCAGAATAAAATCAAACTAAATAAGTTGGGGTCGAATCCTATAGGGAGGCGGTACGGGTTTAAAATTCAATTAAGAAGTATGAATGCGGTCTAATCGTCCATAAGAATAAACATTATCAGAAAAGCCATTAAACAAATTAAAGAGGTGACACGAATATCAAATGAGGGGTTTTAGTTTTCAATTATCAACTACACAACAATCACAAACGATTTGAAATAACAATAGGGAGATAGATTCTCGGGGTGTGATTGATTATAGGAAAATATCGGCATATGGGTAATTACAACTATTAGTAAACAACTAAATATTAGTAAGTATGCTAGACTATAAGGGAGATAGTTTTCTCTAGAACAACTATCTCGAATCAGGTGATTTCTTTCAAACATCAACAAGCATGACAATGAATAACAACCAACACCTTAATCCATTCACTCTCTCGAGCTAAATGTGTGTGATTGGGTTTAGGATTCACTCTCTTGAGCTAAACCTAGGTCAATCAAATACCCACAAACCATTAATCAATAATCTTAGTTCTAAACCCTCTCTCTCGATCAAGCCAAGAACACAAATATAGAACTACATTTGCAACTACAATTATTAAATTAAACCACAATTAATAATTAAAATCACTTTTAAATAGCATTTAAGCTAGCAATTAGCAATTTCCATAAACTATTTCAGCCCATAATCACATGATCACACCCCAAGAATTGGGTTTTAGCTAAACATCATAAAAAGATAAAAACCATTACCGAATCGGTTATCCATCAATTATGTAAGAGTGATTTCGTCTTTACAATGATCCAATTTTTTGAATATTAGAAATCCACTTCCAAATTCTCCAAATTGTATTTTTCAAATCTTCAAAGCTAAGAAAAACTATGGAGAAAAGTCTTCTAAAACTAAGTTTGATTCTCAGCATAAGTTCTCATACTCAAAATAAATTGTTCCAAATCTAATTTATAGTCACAAAAAATAAGCTACGAATGGACATTTGGCGAACTAAGTCGGGCTAGCTAAACCACTCGGCGAGCCGCCCTTTGATCTCTTCCATCACCTTTTCGCTTTGGCACTCAGCATCCTTGGGTTCTGTAACTTTGAGCGATCTATCACTGCTTTGTGGAACTGCTCAGCATTTCACCGAATGCTCCTTTCTCTCTCTGACGTGGTTTATTCCACAGGGGCTGGAACACTGGAACTTTAAGCGGTGGAACTAGCCACTCGGCGATTCGCCAAACACTCTTGGCAGTCACCAGGCTTGCCTTTCTTCAGTTCTTCTATTTTTTTTTCCTTTTTTCATGTTAGTGTCCTTGCTTTGTTCCTCAATCCATATACCTGAAAATAAAGGATTAAATATCAGTTTATGGCATAAATTAAGCATTTGAGGACACTAAATCTATCTAATTAAAGCTCTAAGTGAGTCCAAGATATATTATTTGTTCCCTCTTTAGAGCTTAAGACTTATTGAAGCATTTATTATACTATGTTGGGACAACTAATTTTGTCCCGTTTATCTGATTTCTTTTATTGATTGTAACAATCATTGAATTAAAAAATATCATATTACCTTTAATAACTTTATTAAGTAATTAAGCCCTTAGATTTATTTCTTGAGCCAAAATTTATATTGTTGACATATGCAGTCAGTAAACTCAAAAGCCTAAATGCATTATTAATAATAAACAAACTGATTACCATGACCTTATTTGCCAAAATAAGTAACCAAATGTTATAGTGAACTACTCACAATTAATCCAAATAAAATAGTTCACTTTAAACTGAAAAGCAAGTAAGCAACACATGACAAACTATTAGAAAAAATAGAAGCATGCCAACACCGATTATGATTTTTTTTTTAAGGGAAAGAAGTAGTAAATAAGAAAGATAAACTAATACCCATTCATATTATAAATATCATAAGAGTCTATAACCTCATCTAATAGGTTTAGCTATTCATACTAGAAATGAAAAATAAAAGATAAAATATGTTGCGAAAATATCATGTGTTATTAACTAGCACAAAATCACAAGAAGATAAAATAGAAAATAAAAATAACACAAGAATTTAACGAGGTTAGGCTAGACTAATCCTCCAAGAAAAATGTCACACCCCGAGTCTACATCCTGGGCAGGACTGGAACTCGAGAACCATTGCTGGCCCCAAGCAAACCCTTGGCCTGACTTACTTACTCAGCGGAAGAGTTAAACACAAGAAATAGTCTCAAATAGAAACTAATGAAATAACTTAGAATGTCTTAAAATAAACATTCAAACTAGCCAAAATGGCAACACTAGTCTCATAGCAAAACATCTGAAGTACAAGACTAAAGAACTCATAACTAACTGTCTATGAAACCTCTTAAATACTAAGAGGGATGTCAGGACATGACCCTGGATCATCCTAACAACTGAAATACTAGAAAGGAATGTAAAATGAGTCTTTCAGAAAGCAAGGAGGATCACCAACTTACTCTGAGTGCTCAACTGGATCAACGGGGCGCTGGATGCTGATCCCGATTACCTGTATCTGCATTATTAAAAGATGCAGGCCATATGGCATCAATACATTGAATGTACGAGTATGCGAGGGGAAAACTAAACATGACATAAGCTTGAAATGAATATGAAAGGAACACTTACCTTGGCTTTACTCAAATCATGAATAACTCAACTCAAATGCAAGGTAAAAACAACAATAATAGTGCAGTTTATACAAAGCATTTAAAATAGTAGGTGACAACTCAATGTATTAAATAAAATACAATAACAACTCAATTACATATAAAGAAATATAATACTGTGAGAGTTTCTCTAATCGAGAACCACCACTATGAGCCTAAGTGATGATACAACGTTTTGCCTATGCTCCCAGGATTGTTCTATACTTTGCCGTCATATAGAACGCCTTAACTGAGTGGATCCATTAGTCTATGCTAAAAATCACTAAGGAATCATCTAAAAAGTATGATCCTTTCTACCCATGATGGCTATATGGTTTATGGAGACTTGAGTTATTATGAACTCGTGTTCCCATATCGGTGCTCAATACTACTCCCAAAATATACTCAGCTCATATGTTTTTAAAACAAAACTCTTTCTTTGGTCTGAGATAATTGCTCAAAACTTAGCTTAAAATCTCTCTTGGAAATCGGTGTTTCTTTTCTTGCTCAACAATGAAAATATTTTAACTCTTGGGAATACTTAGTTCCCTTGTTATCTTTGAAGAAATGAACTCTACTCTTACTCTTCACTCAACACAAAACTTAAGTCCTAAAACAAAGTTAAAACATTTGTAAAAGACTCTTGAATAAAACTATGAACTTCTCTTCACTTTACTCTTAAATTTCCTTGAATTGAATTTATGGATTCAAGGATTGTGATTTGTGATAGGAAAGATCTCATGATGTTTAGGAGTATTTTTAGATAGTTAAACATGAGAAACAATCAAGAAATCACTGTCTGGAAACAAGTCCGTGACACGGAGATGCATTTAAATATTTGATCGCAAAATTTGTTTTTGAAACAGAGGAGTCTGCGTCTTCTCTGCGACGCGGAGGTGATTTTTGTGCACTGGGGGAGTAAGTTCATGACGCGGACTTGCGTTCCGAAACCCGCTCGACTCTTTCCTTCTTCGTTTTCTCACTCCAATTCTCCTAAATTTGATTCTTATTATCAATTCCTCTTTAGTTTCAGATACCCAGTATATGTACACATGATTCTAACTCAAGACAACTCTAAAATCGACACGATTCCATCAAGAACGCAACAATCCCATCAAATCAAAAGAACTAAAGCCAATTTCAAGAATATAATTCAAGAACATCACACTTTCGACTTTGTAGAATGAATTCCGCTAATACAAACATGTTTGGCGCGTGGGTGAAGGAACCCAACACTATGAAAGTCTCACATACCTCGTAGGATTGAATCCTTGGCGAACTCCACAACCAAAATCGGAAGAACTTGACGAAACTTGAACTTGTCTTCTCCTTTCTCCTCTTTTCTCCTCTCAAAGCCCTAGCGTATTTCTTAATTGAGTAAATAGAACTAACTCAGTTTAGACCCCATATAACTTACTAAAAACGAAATAATCTAATTGGGTAGTTAAAATACCATTATACCCTTTCAAAAATCCGGTTTAGACTTTCATTATCTAGACATCCGACTTCAAATGGGTATATCTCCTTCATATGAACTCAAAATTGAGCAAACTCGGTGGTGTTGGAAAGATAATTCAAAGAGATTTCCTACCATATCTAGTAGCACACCTAAATAATCTTGAATTAGGAATTATGGTTATTTAAAGTTGACCCAAGACTCAAACTCAACATAATTCTAGCTAAATCATTCTTTCCAAAAATGACTCTTTCTAATTCTAGCTCTTTGTAGTTCTTTCAAATAGCAAGATGTTACACAAAAGTACAAAGAGTTTTTCATTATGAAAAAGAGAAGAAGTGTAAGATCCTTTAGAATCTTCAACTACATCCCCTATATATGTAGATCCCATGTAGTCTCAAACCTATTAATAAAAAGGTTATCCTAATATTTGAAGGATATTATATTTCATTTCCAAATCTATTATAACAAAGAGTGTTCCAAACCAATAGGGACTATGAATTTTCATGGAAAAAATCAATGCATAATTAACAAAATGTAATAACAAATATAATTAAAGATTAAGCAAAGAAGAAGATGCAAACTAGCTCAGTCCACATGACCACACAAGTGTACGCAATCATACATATATTATAGAATTTTTATTCCAGATATCATACCCCCAAAGATTTGTCAATCAACCAATTACAAAATTAAACTAATTAATGTGTTGCCACAAGTGCCAAACTTTAGAAACACAAAATTTGACCAGGCGCACTGCTTGGAACGGTTCATGCCTTATCAAGGGCACTACGTTGTGCGCTGCATCAAACCTTTTTTGAGTGAAAATTATTTCAAATCCAAGTCCAAGATGATTACCTAAGATAAAGATTATATGAACAGAAAAAACATAACAAATTCAATATTTTGCAACTGAAGTACTGGGCATTCCATGTATTCAGTAGATCAATGTAGACCAAATAATGGTTTAACATTTGAATGTAAATACAATAAACTTTAGTCTTAACGCCAATTAATTGGCTTAACTTCCAGATCGATCAATACAAACTAAAATGTTCTTCAATTTTTGGTCAGCAACCAACAATACTTATTGTATTCAAAATATGTCGGCATATAAACACACTGAAGGCCATAAAATACATACCAAATAGCACCATATTATTTCTTGTTGGGATGGGAACCTTCTCCTTCATGGACAGCGTGAACTTGTAAGTAAAGTCCTTTGATGTGTTTTTCTCTCACAAATTCACAAATACACGTATCTTTTTTCTCCACAAGGTTCCACTTACATAAACTATGCCACCTACCAATTAGCCATATTCTACCGTCATGCCAAATCTTGAGTTTTGCCTCAAATTCCCTGCCAGTAGAGTCACGAATGGTCATTCTTGAAGGGAGTTCAAGTTGGCAATCTCTCACCACATCAGGCGGAATGTACTACAATCAGGAAAAAAGATATTGTTAAATTAGAATATGATAAGATTGAGTTATAAAACAATCAACTAAAATAGTTATAGGTAAATAATTACCAGATGATTTCTCCTATATAGACGTATTTTTGTTGTAAAGTAAGGATTTTTTGGCTTAGTTGCATGTCCACTTCTAAATATATATATATAGCAAATTGGTCCTGGCGATTTTTCACCTTGCCAGCAGTCGCACTTTTGCATTTAGCTGAATAAAAAAAAGTTAACTTGTCAAGTTCACAAACAAAAATAGCATGGATACTCAGAATTACTCTATATATTTTGTTTTACAAGATCATCTTTGATTGAACGTGGACTTTAAGAAAGAAATCAGACTTTTGACACATATAAAAAATATTAAAAAATGATATTTAACTTGATTATTCATTGTTATTCAAAAAAATTTAAAAAAAAGTTCCCTTAGCAGGATCATTTTGTCAAAGGACCAAACAACTAAACCTTTTCAAAAATCATTTAAAACTTGTATCCTTAAATATATCATGACACTAACATGAATAAAAGATCATATCTAAATATTTATAGATGTCATTTTTGTAGTAACATAGTAACAAGAGAGTATTGAATTGCGTATAAAATGAAACAAAGAGTATATTTAAAGATCTTTAATTTTTGTTTACCTTTCGAACGTGGTGTCGTTTTGTTGAATATGACATTCCTTTGTTTCTCTTCCTCCTCTTCTTTGTATTCAGCATCATCATCATCTTCTTCTGGAACCTCTGCTGTCTTTTCACATTTCTTATCTTCATCATCTTTTTCTTCTACCATGTTATTCTCATCCCTGACATCAGAAGAAGAAATATTCTTGCTATCTCTAGCCCTAGTATTCACCTTTGGCTCCACACTCTTTTGATGTTCAACATTCATTTCCTCTACTTCCTCCTCCTTCACAACAAGTTTTAAACCCCCAAGTCCTTTCTTTTCACATCCATTTCTTCCAAATAGTTTGAAGTAAAAAATTCTAGTTCCACCATAGTCAAAAATAAAGAAGTCTCCAAGCTCTAAGATGTTGTCCTCAATGAATTTTTCCCATCCATATTCAAAATAAATATTTTTTCCTGATTTGGTTACCCCTATAGGCCACATATTTCCAAACCAATCCCTAAGGAAAATGTTTCTAGGTAATATTCCATTTTTGTAATCGGTATAACCTGTTGGAAGTTTCTGCGAAGAAAAAAAGCTTGACTTTTGAAAAAATAAATGTAAAAGAACATTAATTTCTTTAAATCACATTGATCATATCATAAAAGCAAACAAGTTTCAGATGAAAAAGATTTTAAATAATCTTAAAGTTTGAGACTTTTGATGTTAGAATTCAAGAATGTTACTATTTTAGAAACTATAAAATAAAATGTGAGGCATTTTCATAGTTTTACCATAAAATTACTTCCTTCAACACTAATATTATTGTTAAGTTTGAAATGAAATATCCAATTTCTAACATTGATTGACTAAATTAAACATAATATTGATAAAAAAAAGGTAGGGATGTAACATCTATAGAAAAACGTATAAAATTTATTTGCATCACAAAATGGCATCTATCCACCTTTTACTTTCCCTCCCCTAATTCAAAGCACATATATTCAAAAACTATTAATTGAAAATATTTTAAGAAAAAGAGTCAACAACAAACATAGATTAAATACATGAATATAAGAACACAAAAAGAATATGAAAGGAAAAGTACAATTAAACAAATATAAAATAACACGAGTTATCCAAGTTTTATAGATCTAAATCTCAACAAGGCCTTTCCCTCCCCTATATATATCCGTTGCTCGCATCTCCAAAAAGAAGAGAAAATTCAAGAAAAGAAGTTTCATCAAAGACGATGAGAGGGGAGAGTATACTTACCAGCCGCTTTGTACTGATTTCAGGGATTAAAACCTTGAAGAAACCCTTTTCCATGTTATTTTTTATTGTTAAGATTTAGGAGGATAGCATAATTGTGGCGCAACCTCTTAACCCTAAACGAGAATATGATTGCAAATAATTAGAAACTTATCATATATTGGCATTAAGCATGTTAAGTGGATCGTACCAGGTCAGACCAGCCCATTAAAAATTATACTGATCATCGACCCCAAGCTAGGCTGAATCACCTATATTTGGGTTGGTCTGGTCTGGGCTCAATAGTGAAAAACTTTTATTTGGCTCAATCCACAACCCGTTAGCCCAATTTGTAGGTTCTAGTGGACTTAACAGACCTAGTCATTGTATAATTTATAAAAAAAATTTATCAATGTTTTTTATTCAATTATAAGTATAGTGTATTGTTAATTTTTTAATTTTGAAATAATTGTAACTATTTATAATAATAGAATACTTATTTATATATATATATATTTACGATGTGCACTAAATATACACACAATATACTATATATCATTATAGAATATTTATCTTATACTATATATACACACACTATTTTTTCAAATGTTGACTGATTATAGTGATTGCATATTTAATTTTCAATATATGCTTATGTAAAGCAATTAAAATTATTTCATTGAAGTTATACTGTAACGACCTGTTTCCGCCGTTTCGGAAAAGCCAATGGGGAAGGAATTTGGGACAGAAAACTTCTGTGTAGTAACTTGGAAATTTCTCGCCTAGGCCAGACTTGGACGAAAACTGAGTCAGGTGAGGTCTAGGGCAATCCGGTAATCTATAGGGGATTTAATTATGAGTTTGATCAAGTCTTAAAACAAAGTTAAAACATTTGTAAAAGACTTTTGAAGAACTCAATTAACTTCTCTTCACTTGACTCTTAACTTTCCTTGAATTGGATTTCTGGATTCAAGGATTTTGATTTGTGATAGAAAAGATCTCATGATGCTTAGGAGTGTTTTTAGATAGTTAAACATGAGAAACGATCAAGAAATCACTGTCTGGAAATAAGTCCGCGACGTGGAGATGCATTTAATTATTTTATCGCAAAATTTATTTTTGAAACTAAGGAGTCCACGTCTTCTCCATGACGCAGAGGTGAGTTCTGTGCACTGGGGGAGCAAGTCCATGACGCGGACTTGCGTGCCGAAACCTGCTAGACTTTTTCCTTCTTCATTTTGTCTCCACAATTCGCCTAAATTCAATTCTTTTTATCAATCCCTCTTTAGTTTCAGATACCCGGTATATGTAAACACAATTGTAACTTAAAACAACTCTAAAATCGACACGATTACATCAAGAACTCAACAATCCCATCAAATCTCAAGAACTAAATCTAATTTCAAGAACATAATTCAAGAACATGCTTGGTGCACGGGTGAACGAACCCAATGCTATGAAAGTCTCACATACCTCGTCGGATTGAATCATTGGTGAACTCCACAACCATCTTGCGCAAGAACTTGATGAAACTTGAACTTCTCTTCTCCTTTCTCCTCTTTTCTCTTCTCTTAAAGCCCTAGCGTATTTCTTAATTGCATAAACTGAACTAACTCAGTTTAGACCCCACATAACTTACTAAAAATGAAATAATTTAATTGGGTATTTTAAAGACTATTACACCCTTCCAAAAATCCGGTTTAGACTTTCCTTATCTAGACAACCCGACTTCAAATGGGCATATCTCCTTCATAAAAACTCAAAATTGAGCAAAATCAATGGCGTTGGAAAGACAATTCAAAGATATTTCCTATGATATCTAGTAGAACACCTAACTCATCTTGAGCTAGTATTTATGGTTGTTTAAAGTCGACCCAAAACTCAAACTTAACATAACTTAACCAAAAAAAAAATCCAGATTTTTCATTCTTTCCAAAAACGACTCTTTCTAATTCTAGCTCTTTCTAGTTCTTTCAAATAGCGAGATGTTACAATATCTCTTCCTTGGGAACATTTTTCCTCGAATGAGATTACTCTTAATAGGCTAAGGGTGTAACATCAATCATTCAGTTCCAACACCCAACAAGCAAATCTAACACATTAAGTATATAAATTAAAGAGTACTAAGAAGAGTATTAGTACCTTGGTCTGGAATTTCTCTGGGATCAAAGAGATGTGGATATCTCTTCTTCATATCTTCCTCAGCTTCCCAAATAGCTTCCCCAACAAACTAGTTCCTCTAAAAAACTTTGACTGATGCTACTTCCTTAGTCCTCAACTTTCGAAATTGGCGATCTAAAATCTGAAATGGAATCTCCTCATAAGATATGCTATCCTTGATACTGATATCTTCAGTTGGTATGATAAGTGATGGATCTCCCATGCACTTCTTCAATATGGAAATATGAAATACCGGATGAACTACTGCTAACTCTTGTGGTAGCTTCAACTCATAAGCTACATTACCAATCCTTTTGGATATTCTGTAAGGACCAATATACCAGAGACTAAGTTTCCCCTTCTTACCAAACCTCATAACACACTTCATGGGTGAAACTTTCAAGTAGACCCAATCATCTACTTTGAAATCTAACTCTTTTCTCCTAACATCAGTGTCGGATTTCTGACGACTCTGCGTTGTTTTCAACCTTTCTTGAATCACTTTCACTTTCTCCATAGCTTGATGAACCAACTCTGGTCCTATCAACCCAGCTTCACCAACTTCAAACCATCCAATAGGAGATCAACATCTTTTCCCATAAAGATCTTCATAAAGAGCCATTTGGATGCTAGAGTGGTAACTATTGTTGTAAGAGAACTCAATGAGAGGGAGGTTATCATCCCAATTACCCTTGAAATCAATCACACAGTCTCTCAACATATCTTCTAATGTCTAAATAGTGTGCTCTGCTTACCCATCTGTCTGAGGATGAAAGGCAGTACTTAAGTTCACCTTTGAACCCAAGCCTTTTTGGAATGATTTTTTAAAACTGTGCTGTAAATTGCGTACCTCTGTCTGAAATAATTGAAACTGGCATCCCATGACGTCTAACTATATCTTGAATATACAACTTAGCATAATCTTCTGATGAATGGGTAGTCTTTACTGGAAAAAAGTGGATTGATTTTGTCATTCTATCAACAATCACCAAAATTGAATCAAGCTGCCTGTGATACCTTGGTAAACCTGTGATGAAGTCCATATTAATAATCTCCCACTTCCATTCCAGAAGTTCTATATTTTGAGCCAATCACCGGGCCTTTGGTGGTCTACTTTAACTTGTTGGCAATTCTAACACTTCACAACAAACTCTGCAATGCCCTTCTTCATACTACTCCACCAATAAACCTCTCTCAAGTCACGATACATTTTTGTGGAACCCGAATGAATAAAATATCTAGAGCTATAAGCTTCCTCCATGATCCTTTCTTGGAGATCATCCACCTTTGGTACACACAACCTACCTTGATACCTCAATACACCATCTACCCCTTGTTCAAAAACCATTACTTTTTTCTTATGAACATTTACCTTCAATTCAAGCAAAATAGGATCTTGGTCTTGCTTCTCTTTTACTTCTGACACTAATGATGATTCAGCCGCATTCATCACCACTACTCGTCCTTCTGTGGAATCCATTAGTCGAACTCCTAAGCGTGCAAGTCTGTGCACATCTCCTGCTAACACTCTCTTGTATTCCTCAAAATGGGTGGTACTACCTATGGACAACCTGCTCAAGGCATCTGCAACAACATTAGTCTTACCTGGGAGATAAAGAATACTCATGTCATAATATTTGAGTAACTCCAACCACCTCCTTTGTCTAAGATTGAGCTCTTTCTGACTAAGCACATACTGAAGAATCTTGTTATCGATGAACACATCCACATGAACACCATAAAGGTAATGGCGCCATATTTTTAAAGCAAATACTACAGTAGCCAATTCTAGATCATGGGTTGGATGATTCCTCTCATGAACTTTCAATTGTCTGGAGGCATAAGCTATAACCTTGCTATTCTGCATCAACACACAACCCAAACCAACTCTAGACACATCACAATACACAACAAAACCTTGAGTACCTTCTGGTAAAGTCAAAATTGGGGAAGTAGTCAACCTCTTTTTCAATTTCTGAAAGCTTTTCTCACAAGCTTCTGACCATTGAAACTTCACTATTTCTGAGTGAACTTGGTCAAAGGGGACAAAATAGATGAGAACCCCTCGACGAATTTCTTATTATATCTAGCCAACCCCAAGAAACTCCTAATATTAGCTGGAGATGTGGGTGTAGGCCAATTCTACACTGCCTCTATCTTTTGAGTGTCAACTCTAATCCCATCACCGGAAATAATATGGCCTAAGAATGCCACACACTCAAGCCAAAACTCACATTTAGAAAACTTAGCATATAACTCCTTATCCTTTAGAGTTTGGAGAACTATTTTGAGATGGCTAGCATGATCTTTCTTATTCCTCGAATAGATTAGAATGTCATCAATGAACACAATAACAAACATATCTAAATAAGGCTTGAATACTCTATTCATAAGGTCCATGAATGTTGCAGGTGAATTGGTCAAACCAAAGGACATAACTAGTAACACATAATGACCATAATGGGTCCTGAATGTTGTCTTTAGAATGTCACATTCCTGTACCCTCAACTGATGGTAGCCTTATTTGAGGTATATCTTAGAGAAACAGGTGGCACCCTGAAGCTGATAGAAAATATCATCAATTATCGGAAGAGTATACTTATTCTTGATGGTAACCTTGTTCAACTGGCGATAATCTATACACATTCTAAGGGAACCATCGTTATTCCTCACAAATAAGACTGGAGCGCCCCATGGTGATACACTTGGTCGAATGAAACCTTTATCTAGGAGATCTTTCAATTGCTCTTTTAGCTCTTTCAACTCTATTGGTGCCATTCTATATGGCGGAATATATATAGGGTGAGTATCGGGAAGAATATCTATACCAAATTCTATTTCTCTCTCAGGAGGGACTCCGGGTAGATCATCTGGAAAGACTTCTGGAAAGTCATTCACAACTGAAAGTGACTCAATAAGAGGTGTCTCAACACTAGAATCATTAACTGGGACTAAGTGATAGACATACCCCTTGGAAACTAACTTTCTCGCCTTAAGGTATGAAATGAAATGACCCTTAGGGACTGTTGAACTGTTACTCCACTCTATAACTGGCTCATTAGGAATTTGGAACCTAACAACTCAAGTTCTACAATCAATGGAGGCATAACCGGCATGAAGCCAATCCATACCTAGAATGACATCAAAATCGACCATGTCTAACTCAACTAAATTAGCCATGGTGTTCTTGTGATTGATGGAAATGACACAATCACGATATACTCACTCAGCTAGAATAGACTCCCCAATCGGTGTAGAAACACAAATGGGTTCACGAAGTTTCCAGGAAGGACATCAAAATTCATTGCAACATAAGGAGTCACAAAAGATAAACTTGCTCCTGGGTCTAGCAGAGCATAAACATCAAGAGTAAACACTTTGATCATACCAGTGACAACATCTGGAGAATTCTCTTTCTCTTGACGACTAGTGATCACATAAAGGTGGTTTGCTCGTCCGTTAGTACTGGAAGTAGCTCCTCTAGGTGCATCTTTGTTTGGTGGAGCAACTGACGAAGATTGGGCCCTATTGCCCTGATTCCCATTACCTTGCCGGTTCTTAGGAAACTCTTTCATGAAGTGACCCTCTTGTCCACACTTGAAACAACTTGTGGAGCCATCGTGACACTTACCTGGGTGAGCCTACCACACTTAGCACATGCAGGAGCCCAGTTACCTCCTTGTGCCATACTACCCTAAGACTGTGCAGGTCTAGCTCTGAAGTTTATGAATTCTGACCATTGTACTCACCCTTGTTACTGGGTGCAGGTGCACTAGCAGATGATGGAGCAGGTCCCTTTTGCTTTTGTTGAAAAGAAGACCGGTTCACATTATTCCTCTGCTGCCTGGACTCATTCGTTGTCTTTGCATTCTTATTAATAAACTCATCCCTATCTTCTCCTCCTCAACCTACTGCACATATACCATCAAACTTGGTATATCCATGTCCCCAATTATCATGGATGCCTTGCCCTCTTTACTTGACAGACGCGACAACCCAACAACAAAAAGACTCATCGTGCTTCTCATATCCGCAACCATCTCCGAATCATATCGGGAAAGTTGGGTGAACTTCAATTTGTACTCATGAACACCTAGTAAATCCTACTTAAGAGTGAGAAACTCTTGTACCTTGGCCTCTCTCAGTTCTCGAGGAAAGAAATGACCCAAGAAGGCCTCCTCAGAACAAGCCCAACTCGCAGATGGTGCTCCCTTAGTTCTACCCTTCTTCCACTGGTCAAACCAAGTCCTAACAACATTCTTCAATTGATATGCAACTAGTTCTACTCACTCAACATCGCCAATGTACATAACTTCATATACATTTTGCGGTTCTTCAATAAAGTTCTCTGGATCCTCGTAGTGCTTGAACCAATAAAACTTGAAGGATTCATCCTCATGAACTCTCAGATCCTCGAAGTATCAGCCACTTCCTGTCTAGCTCCTCTTTGTTGCCCAACCTTGTTAGTCACAACTTGGCTTAACATTCGAATCGCTTCTCTGAACTCAACATTCGTGACTTCTCCTTGGGGTTGCACTTCAGGTGCATTAGGTACCCCTTTCTCCTCAATGTTCCTCCTAGAAGGATGACCTCAAACAGATCTTTGTGGAGGCATGATTAATAGAAAAACATGTGCAAGCACGAATTAGAAAGAGACTTTATAGTAATGAACTCTATCACACGAAAGGAGTATGAAAGAAGTGATATAATTTCCTAAGTGTTGCAGCCTCCTAATTATAGATGTGGTGCACTTCACACTGATAACTAGGACTCTACAGACACGACTTCATAGACTCCCTAGGACTCTTGACCTATGTTCTCTGATACCAAGTTTATCACGCCCTGAGCCTACACTCTGGGTGGGAATGGCACTTGAGAACCATTTCTGCCCCAAGTGAAACCTTGGCTGACTTACTTACTCAGCGGAAGAGTTAAACACAAGAAATAGTCTCAAATCAGGAACTAATGAAATAACTTAGAATGTTTTAAAAGAAACATTCAAACTAGCCAAGATGGCAACACAAGTCTCATAGCAAAACATCTGAAATATAAGACTAAAGAACTCATAACTAACTGTCTATGAAACCTCTAAATACTAAGAGGGATGTCGGTACATGACCCCCGATGATCCTAAAAGCTGAAATACTAGAAAGCAATGTAAAAGGAGTCCTCCGGAAAGCAAGAAGGCTCACCCACTGACTTTGAGTGCTCAATTGGATCAACGGGGAGCTGCATGCTGATCCTGGTTACCTGCATCATTAAAATATGTAGGCAAAATGACATCAGTACACTGAATGTAAGAGTATGCAAGGGGAAAACTAAACATGACATAGGCTTGAAATGAATATGAAAGGAACACTTACGATGGCTTTACTCAACTCATAAATAACTCAACACAAATGCAAGGTAAAAACAACAATAATAGTGCAGTTTATACAAAGCATTTAAAACAGTAGGTGACAACTCAATGTATTAAAGAAAATACAATAACAACTCAATTACATATAAAGAAATATAATAATGTGGGAGTTTCTCTAACCGACAACCACCACTATGAGCCTAAGTGATGATACATCGTCTTGCCCATGCTGCCAAAACTGTCCTATATTTTGCCGTCATATAGAATGCCTTAACTGAGTGGATCCACTAGCCCATGCTAAAAAGCACTGAGGAATCATCTAAAAAGTATGATCCTTTCTACCCATGATGGCTACACGGTTTATGGAGACTTGAGTTATTATGAACTCGCGTCCCCATATCGGTGCTCAATACTACTCCCTAAATATACTCAACTCATATGTTTTTAAAACAAAACTCTTTCTTTCGTTTGAGATAATTCCTCAAAATATAGCTTAAAAGCTCTCTTGGAAATCGGTGTTTCCTTTCTTGCTCAAATGTGAAAACATTTTAAATCTTGGGAATACTTAGTTCCCGTATAATCTTTGAAAAAATGAACTCTACTCTTACTCTTCACTCAACTCAAAACTTAAGTCCTAAAACAAAGTTAAAACGTTTGTAAAAGAGTCTTGAAAAAAACTATGAACTTCTCTTGACTTTACTCTTAAATTTCCTTGAATTGAATTTATGGATTCAAGGATTGTAATTTGTGATAGGAAAGATCTCATGATGTTTAGGAGTATTTTTAGATAGTTAAACATGAGAAACAATCAAGAAATCATTGTCTGGAAACAAGTCCGCGACGCGGAGATGCATTTAAATATTTGATCGCGAAATTTGTTTTTGAAATAGAGAAGTCTGGGTCTTCTCTGTGACGCGGAGGTGATTTTTGTGCACTGGGGGAGCAAGTCCGCGACGTGGACTTGCGTGCCGAAACCCGCTCGACTCTTTCCTTCTTCGTTTTCTCACCCCAATTCGCCTAAATTCGATTCTTATTGTCAATTCCTCTTTAGTTTCAAATACCCAGTATATGTACACATGATTCTAACTCAAAACAACTCCAAAATCGACACGATTCCATCAAGAACTCAACAATCCCATCAAATCTCAAGAACTAAAGCCAATTTCAAGAATATAATTCAAGAACATCACACTTTCGACTTTGTAGAACGAATTCCGCTAAAACAAACATTTTTGGCCCGTGGGTGAACGATCCCAACGCTATGAAAGTCTCACATACCTCACCTCGCAGGATTGAATCCTTGGGAAACTCCACAACAAAAATAGCAAGAACTTGACGAATCTTGAAGTTCTCTTCTCCTTTCTCCTCTTTTCTCTTCTCTCAAATCCCTAGCGTATTTCTTAAATGCGTAAAGTGAACTAACTCAGTTTAGACCCCACATAACTTAATAAAAATGAAATAATTTAATTGGGTAGTTAAAAGACCATTATACCCTTCCAAAAATTCGGTTTAGACTTTTCTTATCTAGACACCCCGACTTCAAATGGTCATATCTCCTTCATACGAACTCAAAATTGAGCAAACTCGGTGGTGGTGGAAAGATAATTCAAAGATATTTCCTATGATATCTAGTAGCACCCCTAAATCATCCTGAATTAGGAGTTATGGTCGTTTAAAGTTGACCCAAAACTCAATCTTAACATAACCAATTTTTTCCAGATTTTTCATTCTTTCCAAAAATGACTCTTTCTAATTATAGCTCTTTCTAGTTCTTTAAAATAGCGAGATGTTACACAAAAGTAGAAAGAGTTTTTCATTATGAAAAAGAGAAGAAGTGTAAAATTCTTTAGAATCTTCAACTACATCTCCTATATATATAGATCCCAAGTAGTCTCAAACCTATTAAGAAAAAGGTTATCCTAATATTTGAAGGACATTATATTTCATTTCCAAATCTTTTAGAACAAAGAGTGTTCAAAACCAATAGGGACTATGAGTTTTCATGGAGAAAATCAAGACAAAATTAACAAAATGTGATAACAAATACAATTAAAGATTAAACAAAGAAGAAGATGCAAACTAGCTGAGTCCAAATGATCACACAAGTGTACACAATCATACAAATATTATAGAATGTTTATTCCAGATATCGTACCCAAAAGACTTGTCAATCAACCATTTACAAAATTAAACTAATTAATGTGTTGCCACAAGTGCTAAACTTCATAAACACAAAATTTGACCAGGCGCACTGCTTGGAACGGTTCATGCCTTATCAAGGGCACTACGTTGTGTGCTGCATCAAACCTTTTTTGAGTGAAAATTATTTCAAATCCAAGTCCAAGATGATTACCTAAGATAAAGATTATATGAACAGAAAAAACATAACAAATTCAATATTTTGCAACTGAAGTACTAGGCATTCCATGTATTCAGTAGATCAATGTAGACCAAATAATGGTTTAACATTTGAATGTAAATACACTAAACTTTAGTCTTAACGCCAACAACCAACAATACTTATTGTATTCAAAATATGTCGGCATATAAACACACTGAAGGCCATAAAATACATACCAAATAGCACCATATTATTTCTTGTTGGGATGGGAACCTTCTCCTTCATGGACAGCGTGAACTTGTAAGTAAAGTCCTTTGATGTGTTTTTCTCTCACAAATTCACAAATACACGTATCATTTTTCTCCACAAGGTTCCACTTACATAAACTATGCCACCTGCCAATTAGCCATATTCTACTGTCCTGCCAAATCTTGAGTTTTGCCTCAAATTCTCTGCCAGCATAGTCACAAATGGTCATGCTTGAAGGTAGTTCGAGTTGGTAACCTCTCACCATATCAGCCGGAACGTACTACAATTAGGAAAAAAGATATTGTTAAATTAGAATATTATAAGATTGAACTATAAAACAATCAACTACAATAATCATAGGTTAATAATTACGAGATGATTTCTCCTATCTGGACGTATTCTTGTTACAAAGTAAGCATTTTTTTGGCTTAGTTGCACGTCCACTTCTAAATATATCTATAGCGAATTGGTCATGGGGATTTTTCACCTTGCCAGTAGTCGCACTTTTGCATTTAGCTGAATCAAAAAAAGTTAACTTGTCAGGTTCACAAACTTAAATAAGAAGGATACTCAGAGTTACTCTGTATATTTTGTTCTACAAGATTTTATTTTATTGAATGTGGACTTTAAGAAAGAAATCAAACTTTTGACACATATCAAAAATATTAGAAAATGACATTTAGCTTGATTATTCATTGTTATTCCAAAAAATTTTTAAAAAAGAGTTTCCTTAGCAGTATCATTTGGTCAGAGGACCAAACAACTAAACATCTTCAAAAATCATTTAAAACTTGTATCCTTAAATATATTATGACACTAACATGAATAAAAAATCATAACTAAATTTTCATAGATGCAATTTTTGTAGTAACATAGTAACAAGAGAGTAATTGAATTGCATATAAAATGAAGCAGATAGTATATTTAAAGATCTTTAATTTTTGTTTACCTTTGGAAAGTGGTGTCGTTTTGTTGAATATGACAGTGCATTCTTTCTCTTCCTCCTCTTCTTTGTATTCATCATCATCATCTTCATCCTCTTCCTTATCATCATCTTCTTCTGGAACCTCTGTTGTCTTTTCACATTCCTTATCTTCATCATCTTTTTCTTCTACCATGTTATTTTCATCCCTGACACCAGAAGAAGAAATTTTCTTGCTATCTCTAGCCATAGTATTCACCTTTGGCTCCTCACTCTTTGGATGTTCAACATTCATTTCCTCTGTTTCCTCCTCCTTCAGAACAAGTTTTAAACACCCAACTCCTTTCTTGTCACATCCATTTTTTCCAAATACTTTGAAGTAAAAAATTCTAGTTCCATCATAGTAAAAAATAAAGAAGTCTGCAAGCTCTACAATGTTGTCCTCAATGAATTTTCCCATCCATATTCAAAATAAATATCTTTTCCTGATTTGGTTACCCCTATAGGTCACATATTTCCAAACCAATCCCTAAGGAAAATGTTTCTAGGTAATATTCCATTTTTGTAATCGGTATAACCTATTGGAAGTTTCTGCGAAGAAAAAAAGCTTGACTTTTGAAAAAATAAATGTAAAAGAACATTAATTTATTTAAATCACATTGATCATATCATAAAAGCAAACAAGTTTCAGATGAAAGAATATTTTAAATAATCTCAAAGTTTGAGACTTTTGATGTTAGATTTCAAGAATGTTACTATTTTAGAAACTTTAAAATGAAATGTGAGGCATTTTCATAGTTTTTCCATAAAATTACTTCCTTCAACACTAATATTATTGTTAAGTTTGAAATGAAATATCCAATTTCTAATATTTATTGACTAAATTAAACATAATATTGATAAAAAAAAAGTAGGGATTTAACATCTATAGAAAAACGTAAAAAATTTATTTGCATCACAAAAAGGCATCTATCCACCTTTTACTTTCCCTCCCCTAATTCAAAGCACATATATTCAAAAACTATTAATTGAAAATATTTTAAGAAAAAGAGTCAACAACAATCATAGATTAAACACATGAATATAAGAACACAAAAAGAATATGAAAGGAAAAGTACAATTAAAAATATATAAAATAACACGAGTTATCCAAGTTTTATAGATCTAATCTCAACAAAGCCTTCTCCTCCCCTATAAATATCAGTTGCTCGCATCTCCAAAAAGAATAGAAAATTCAAGAAAAGAAGTTTCATCAAAGACCATGAGAGGGGAGAGTATACTTACAAGCCGCTTCGTACTGATTTCAAGGATGAAAACCTTGAAGAAACCCATTTCCATGTTCTTTTTGATTGTTAAGATTTACGAAGATAGCATAATTGCGGCGCAACCTCCTAACCCTAAAAGAGAATATGATTGCAAATAATTAGAAGAATATTATATATTGACATTAAGCATGTTAAGTGGATCGTACCAGGTTAAACCGGCCCATTAAAAATTACACTGATCTCCAGGCCCGAGCTAGGCTGGATCACCTATAACTGGGTTGGTTCGGTCTGGGCTCAATAGTGTAAAACTTCTGTTTGGCTCAATTTACAACTCGTTAGACCAATTTCCAGGTTCTAGTGGACTTCACGGACCGAGAGATTGTATAACTTTTTTTTTTTTTATGAATGTTTATTAATTTGAAAATTTAATTCAATTATCAGTATAGTGTATTGTTAACTATTTAATTTTGAAATAATTATAACTATTTATAATAATAGAATACTTATATTATATTATATATATATATATATATTATATTATATATATAAATATATATATATATATATATATACTTACAAT
>JAJOOS010006754.1:0-52189 GCA_029582725.1 Solanum chiquidenum
GGTGCACTTCACACCCATGAAAAAGACTCTACTTAGTGCGGATTTTTAGACATCCTAGGACACTTAAACCTAGTGCTCTGATACCAAGTTTGTCACGCCCCGAGACTACCCCCGAGACGTGGACACGGGACCTAGGACCACAAGTGATCCCAAGCTAACCCTGCTGGCATGATCATAGGCATACTAAAGATAATAAACTGATGCAGAAGCTAAATCATAATTAAAATGAAAATATGGGGAATACCCATATACTATAACTGAGATAAATGATAACTGATGAGTTTAATATCAAGAAGATATTAACTCAATACTAAGTTGAATCTAACTATGTCTGAAAATAGCCTCTAACTAATTAGAAATGCTGGGACAGACCCCAACTAAGTCTATTAAAACTAAAACTAAAGGACTAAAAATACTGAAAAGAAACTCATGACTATTGTCCTTAGAGAATGAGAACTCACCACTGAATCTGCTGAACTGGAGATCGGGAACCGATCTAAGCGTGATCTGGATGCTGAGAACCTGAACCTACATCACGAGAAGATGTAGCACACGTATGCGTCAGTACTTGAAAGGTACTGAGCATGCAAGATAGAGTAAAGTTGAAATAACATATAACTAAACGAAGCAAATAAACAATGATATAATCTGAACATGATATAGATATTGAATGCTGAGATAACTGAATGCAGTGACCAATTTATAATATGCTGAAACTAAATACTGAATATACTGATAAATGGTCAATACAATAGAATCTGACTGAACTGTGGGTGCTACTAATGAACGATAATAAAACCACAGGAGCTAAATGTGGAGTCCGATGTATACGCCCCATCAAGAGGACCCAATATACCCGGCCAAAAGTATAGAGGCATGCTAGCGTGATCACTAAATGATGTCCACGGAGGGGACTTACACCTACGTGGCTCGTAGTTCTGGGACTATATGGGTACGTTGAACCCTAGTCCAACTCGGTATTATGCTACTCCCAATAGATTTAAGTGATTAACACATTGTGACAGAATTTCTGTAATACTGGATAGCTCAAAACTGAACATGCAAAACTGAGAATGCAATAATTAATCTGATAATGATGCATTCATAAACTGAGGCATGCATAACTGAATAACTGAGATATCTGACCTAGCATATGTAATTAAAGAACTAAAGAAATACATAGCTAGGGTTCTGGAATTTATGCAATAAACTGAATATTAACATACTAATTTAATTTGGATCATTCTAACTTTCAAGAAACCCTAGGTCTAGTCATAATAATGGAATAGAGAAACTGACTGAAAACTAGGGACCTAATGGGTGAAAGGAACCCACTAGTGAAATCCCACATACCTGTTGACGAATTCAACGGAGAAATCCTTTTATTTCTGGGCTGGAACTGAAGAAAACTTGTTGCGTTCTTGAACTAGGGTTCTTGACCTTTTTCTTCTCTCTTGCTTCCAATTTTCTATGTTTTGATTAATGACTTGACTTAGGTAAGTTCTAGTTATGTTTCTGGGGTTAAACTGACTAAAACCTAATGATTTAGGGTCTAAACAATATATCTTAGGGGTTAAATGAAATAGGAAAAGACCAAAAGACCCTGACTTAACTGCTGTCGGAGTGATCGATGGATTGCACCTACGGGCCGTAGTTCAATCTACAGTCCGTATATTGGGTCCGTAAGTCAAGCCTGCTCGACAGGCCTTCACTAAAACGAGCATAACCTTTTACTCGGAGGTTGGATTTTAGCAAACTCGGTGGCGTTGGAAATATGATTCAATTATCTATCATACCATAGGTAATAGGAGACATAATTCCTTTTGTGCTAAGAGTTATGACCATTTGAAATTGACCCAATCAACAACTTTCATTTAACTGGATGTTGACCCTCATCTACGGTCGGACCTACGGACCGGGGATCGAACAACGGTCCATGCTGGCCGACCGTAGTTTGTGTCAGAGGCTGGGTAAAGGAGTCTTGATCCAAGGACACAAACCACGAACCGTGGTCTAACCTACAGACCGTAGGTCTGTCCGTGGGTCGAGACTTAGGCAATTTTCTGAGTTGTGTTTTGGGATGGGCTGCAGTGGTAAACCACGGACCGTGGTCTGACCTACAGTCCGTGGATGGCAACCGTGGGTTGCACCTGTAACTTCTCAAATTTTGTATTTTGGTCTATCTAGGATACAAGGTGTTACACTTGATGATTAGATGTGGACGTCAACACACCAATCCGCAGGAGTCTAGTCCACATATTACGCTTGTATGGGGAGACCGATAACCTAGGCTCTGATACAAATTTGTCACGACCCAACCAACCAGGTCGTGTGGGAACCTACATACTACCACCTAAGTAGGACAACCCTCATATCCCAACAATTTAAAACATGCAGAAGTTTGAATAAATGGTAATAAATATAATAACAGAATTCTTAATTAAAAACCTTTAAAACAATATCAAGTTGAAACTTGTAAAGTAATTAACACTCCCAAGGACCTAGTCTAAACAGGTAGAAGAGCTACTAAGAGTACAACTGGACAAGATAAATAAAAGACACAACTCCCACTATGCGAAAGGAAGAATAGAAGCTGCTAGAGAATTTCTTCGTCTTCACCTAATAAAACATCACCAACCTACATCCAGACTATGTCAAAAGACATTGCAAGAGTAGTATCAGTACAAACACACGTACTGGTAGGAATCATCGATCAACCAGATGCCCACCACATAAAATAAGCAACCGACTAGTAAGATCATGAAATAAGCCACTCGCTTCTCCACCTTCTCAAACAACTTACTTACCAAGTTCTTGATCATAACCTAATCGTTCTAACACATTAACAAAACCCCAATTTCACCCACAAGCACTCCAACTAACCGCTCACTTCATACTCTTACTTTCTCATCACATTACCCAGCCATGGTCACAAAGCACACTACATCAAACTTCCTTACCACTAAACTCAGTGTCTTTCCCCTAAAGTGAAATCCATCTAAGCATATTTCATCACATCCACTACCTCTATTTCTCGCCAATTTGACATACGAACAACCCTTGCTATCCATTACTCTCCCGTTGAACACTTTACCCTTCCACTATACCCAACAAGTTCACTTAACACAAAGACAATCAAATATAAATCATTCCAACCTATACCCACTAGGTGCAACATACATAAGCAAGTCAATTCCACATTATAAACATGCCAAATACCAGACATATACAATATCTCTTATCACATGCTCAGATAATTATACATAATTATGCAGATCATTGGTCCTCTCATGAAAGACAAACCAAAACAGTTAGCATACCTAAATGTGGTACCCGATCCAAGTTAGTTATGTCGGAACGTGGCAACCGATCCAAGTTAGTTATGCCGAAATGTGGCAACCGATCCAAGTTAGTTATGCCAGAATGTGGCAATCGTTCCAAGTCAGTTATGCCGCAACGTGGCAACCGATCCATTCCACAAACCACAATCACAAGTATATTCTCAAGATCATACATTTAAGTCATACTTCAGGGCATTCATCATTCCTCTATCTCCTCTACAACAAGTGTTATGAATGATGAAACATTTATATACATGTAAGTATCACAATGAAGCAAGAACAACATACATCACACAATTCTAGAATCACATTCCTCACCTATAATGGATTAATCAACACACACATCATGCAAACCCTGATTCGACCATACTCAACCCGAATTCATCGTCTAAGGCTTCTTCTAGGGTTTGAATCATAGATCATTCGGTGCACGAAGGTCTACGCATGAATCTTACCATCGATTTACATATATTACGCAATGCGCACTGATTTAAACTACTCAATTCATAAAACCTAGCCAACCTGGGTGCCAAGCAGATGCACGGAGTATTGGTCTTTGATTTTTGTTTCTGAAATTCGTGATGGTGATCTTGATCGGAAATTCACAATCCATCGGCATCTTCACGCTTGAAATTTCTCTCTCCTTTCTTCCCAAGCTTCGAGTAGATTTTCTGAGGTTTCGAGGGTGTTTTACGACTTATTTTGGTATTTTAGGAAGACGGAAAAAAAAGGATTTCTCATCATTTACGTTTTGTCTTGCCAATCCCACCCTGGAGCCAGCTTACCCCGCCCTGGCGCCGCCGCCCTAGCGGCAACAGTCCCACTCTGGCGGGATAATGGCCTAGAATTTTCCCTAATTTTTGTTTCACCTAAATAATGACGGTTCGGGTCATTACAGAAACGGGGGCCAAAAGAGTATTGAAACAAAAGGAAAGCCAGTAGAAGAAGAGAAGCATGACAAAAGGTCAATAGCTGATATAGGATAGGTGGTGAAGTAGATGATGACTACCTTCTATTGATGGGGATGATAGAGGATAGGAAGAATAATCATGACAAAAATAAAAAGAAGAGGTCCACTTTGATGTTGTAGATCTGGAAGAAAAAAATGATTGATGAATGGCTGAAAACTATTCAAATGATCTAGACTTCTATAGTTAGAAAGAGAGTGGTTTTCTAGGGAACTGAAGAAGGAGAATCTACTACTAGAGGCAGAATTCTTGCTGATGAAATGGGAATGGGGATGACTATTCAAGCCACAGATCTTGTGCTTGCAAAACATGAACTAGCACAATAATTTATAATTCCAATTTTCTCTCATCTGTTATTTGTTCTTCCTAAGAGCTTAGTAAAAGGAACCCTAGTTGTATGTCCTGTTATTGGTGTGATTTAGTGGGTCACTAAGATTGACCACTTCACCACTAAAGGAAGCAACAAAATTCTGGTTTATGCTGGTGCCAAAAAATTGAAAATTTTGTGGAATATGATTTTTTCATCACTAAGTATTCCACAGTGGAGGCTAAGTACTGGAAAAATGTGACGCCACCAAAAGAAAAGCTTTTGTTTTAGTGGCATCACAATTTTCCTAAACTCAAGCTCTAGTGAGGAGTACATATTGATAAAAACTCACATGCAACAAATTTATCAATATTTTTCTATGGGTTGACATTATGATAAACAAGAATTTTGGTGCTTCCTTTAGTGGTGGAATGGTCAATCTCACCAACCCACTGAATCACTACAATAATAAGACATATAATTAGGGTTCCTTTCGATTCTGGGAGCTCGTAGGAAGTACAAGGGGTAAGTGAGAGAAAACTAGGACAAACAATTACTTTATGTGGTATGTTTGTTCCCCATACCTCTCTTATCAACAAGAACACCCCCCGTAGCGATAGATTCTTCTTGCTTCAATGCCCAAATCAACTACTCTTTCTGGTACATTAGCAGAGGCATGATAAAATCAGATCATGGACGGTCAAAATAAGTTGGAGAATAAAGGTGCTAAGCACCATCAGATTTTATCATGCCATTGCTAAGGTACAATCGTGAAAACTAACTAGTTGAGAGAGAGAGAGAGAGAGAGAGAGAGAGTTTGTGTTGAGAACAATGGTGTGAAGCTGTCCGGCTGGAAACATATTTACAAAGCCAGAATCAATAATGGCAGAGGGTGTAGTAAATATATTAGGGAACCTTTATAATTAATTGATTTAAAAGTTTGTTTAAAGAATGAAAATTAATCCATTTAAAAGTTTTATTATATTAGAGAACCATTATAATAATGGACAAATCTTTTATCGTGAAATAGTATATTACCTATAGAAAGAAAGTTGAGATTTGATTTTAAAAACTAATTTATAATTATGACAATTTAGTATTTACTTACCGGTTAAGAAATTACATTCAAATATTTGGTAACTCATTAATTTCTTTATTTATTGTGGACACATGTATAATATCTAGGGAAATGATTTGATATACATCACAACTTTGTGATTTAGAAATGATAAAACACTCATTATAAAGGTCGCTCACATATACCCGTCTTGTTAGACCCTCACCTTGTTGGTTTGAGTGGATCGGTCTTGGGCATGAATTTACATGATGCACATAGCCAAAGCCCAATGACTTCAGTCAAGATAAAGTTCAATTGAATATAGACCATGGCATTGGCGTGGCTAAAGAATGCAAGACAATGTGTGTCTAAGGAATGACAAGTGCTAGGCAAAGCTAAAACAAGTCAATTTAAGGCTATGATGGCAACATGACCATGGCTAAAGAAGTTTAAGGTCTAAGTGTTGGTCAAGGGAAGACGGCCCAGGAGAATGGACCAATGGCAACCTGTGCGGGGCAGGAAGTTTGCACAGTCCAAGCATGTGGTCACGCGCAAAGCTGGGTGAGTAGAAGTGAGTTTTGGAGCCAGATTTGAAGGTTGCTTGCATGTGTCTCTCACATGCCTGGGCAGTTAGGCAATATCTAGCCATTTATGGATTGTCAGTAATGTAGAGAGAACTTATATTTTCAAATTTTTGATTGGCCTATCAGTTGGGGATGTCAAGTGAATGAGACTATCATGTGTTTGGCATGTGAGAAGGTGCTTTAGCCTATTTATTGGCATAGGCAGACCTATCACAGACAAGGGGCTTTAGTCAAATTTTGCAGGCTAAGTTATTTGTGTGCTTTCTTTGTGTCATGAGTTTAATACAAAGTTG
This sequence comes from Solanum chiquidenum, assembly GCA_029582725.1. NCBI lineage: Eukaryota > Viridiplantae > Streptophyta > Magnoliopsida > Solanales > Solanaceae > Solanum > Solanum chiquidenum. Next base: position 6,551 of record JAJOOS010006754.1, read on the forward strand.
GGAAGTGATCCATATACGTGCCTGTGTTGTCTATATTCTCATGCTTTTCTAAGTGTTGAACTAGATTGAGAGAAAAAGAAAAGGGGTGAGACGTCAAAGGGTGATATATTGCCTAGTGGGTTAGATCGGGAAAGGTTGACCTGATAACACTTACCATTACACAAATTGCCTAGATATACCGTTTATATATAATAAAAGTAACAAAATTAATTTAAATTCTATTTTTTATTGTTTTTTTTATCTTAAAAAACATTAATGTTAGAATAAGTTTGATCCATCTAGCAAAGTTTAGGAATATTTTGATCCTTATATGCCTTATTTAACTAGGTAAAATAAAATAAAAAGAAATGATAAAATGGGTACTGACCTTGCGTGGAGTAGCGAACTGGGGGCGTTGTTAGCAAGCCTCAAATCTACTCTCTATTGGATTGTCGTCAATAAACCATACCGATTAACAAAGCCTGGAAAGCCGAAGGCAGAGATATAAGAACAAAGATATAATGAGTTTAAGTGGGTGGAGGCTGCTAAAGAACATGACCCAAAACAAAATCCAAAGGTTTATAGGAGGAAATTAGGGTTTGAGTTAGCGCGGTATTTTGAAATTTTGAATTTGATTTGGTTATAGAGATATCTATTCAAAATCAAATATAAGGAAATCTGGATGTGTTCAGTCTTCACTTTATTCGAACATTGAAAACATGATTTGTCTTAGATTATACTTAAATTGGTAACCCTTTAATTGTACTGTTTGATGTGGACTCCCTTGAAGCTTGAAAAAAGAAGAGATGGAGACACGTCTGAAATTTTTGAGATATGCTTGAAAATGGTGAGGAAGCATCTGCGAATGGTGAAAATATCTGAAATTTTTTCTTGAAGAGGAGAGATGGATCTTCAAGGAGAATTATAAAGAGGATGAGAGACTCAAGAAAAATTAAGATAAGAAACCCTAAATGCTTACCTAACTTTAAGGGTAATTCAAACAATTGAAGAGGGTAGATGGGTTGGGCTTTGTAAAGGGAAGATTTGGGTTTGTAAATTGGGCTACTTAAAAGAGCAAATGGTCTAAAGTTCTTGGTCTTCTTCATATTTCAGATGATTTCTTAGGTTTCTTTATATTAATTAAAGAGAAATTAAGTGGACTTAAAATATTGCACATATATTATACGATGATATATTTAGTAATTAATGTGTGTCATAGCTAAAATAGAAAAGTAAAGCATGATTAACTTTGTAAACCTATTTAAAAGAGTAAAATAGTTATCTAGGATACTAGTTCTTGGACACGTGCATTGCACGTTTGTCCCATGCAAATAGTATATACAAAATAAATTATATTAAATCTTTAGTGTAATCAACAATAAAATTTGTCAAAAAATACAAGATACAATTCATGAGTACACATTCTATTTTACTATTTCTTTGTTGGATGATAAATGCTTTTCTATTGTATGAAACTATGAAACTGGACAGTTGGTCAACTTAGGAAAGGAAGACCTACTGAGTTGCATTTTGATGTGCTAATAGGTTCAAACATAAAATCTTATTTTATCTTATTTGATCTTATATTCTTATATAAAAGAGAATTTTAGACCTATATATGTGGCACCCTCACAAATCATGATTCTTATTTAACCCTTCTTAACAGTCTCAACCTTACGGAAAAGTCACAACTTTTCATAAAAATCACAACTCTTTAGTTAAGTCAGAACTCTTCATAAAAGTCACAAAAGTCACAACTTTTCACAAAACTCACAACTTTTCACAAAAGTCACAACTCTTCGCTTTTCGTTCACACCTTTTAAAACCCAACACTTAGTTGCAAGACACTAAAATAAGAATGATTAAACAAACAAAATTAATTTCAATTGCAATGTGACATTAATACTCTAGGCCCTCTCAGTCCACAACTCATAACGATAATGGAATGGTTGCATTCGTAACATTGTTTAGTAAACAAAACTTATATTTCTGCCTCTACTATTTGTAGGGTCTTTTCCTCTATAGGGAGTCTAATTCAAATACACTAATTAAGCTTCTTATGAAGTGTTGTTTCATTCCTCAAAGTTTTCTTCCCTCTATTTCATGAAGCTTAATCTTTTACTGAAAGTTATAGTGATTCATGTAACTATTGCAATTTATTTTCGCTATTTTGGTGACTTTTTTGACTCTTTCGAAAATGCCAACAATGATGATTAAAAATTGATCTTCTCTTTTGTCCCTTTCTTCAGGCTAATTCATATACTTTTTGAGAAAATTGCTTGTGGGGTGTGCTATATGTGATGGCACACACAACAAATATGTGATAACTAATACGGAACCAATGGTGAAGTTTGTTAAAAGAACAAAACAAATTGATCTCGCTTGCCATAATTAGTATATTATTTTGATTGTTTTATCTCAGATACAAACATTTTGTATTCCATTGCATTCTTCCTAGAATATTTGTATAGAGACAATTCAAAACAGAATGGTTCCACCTACTCAAAACTAAGAGGGGATGCCGCCTACTACTAAAATCCCGGTTTTTGCAACAGTTGCGTTCTTCTATGCAAGAAGAAGACTTAGAAAGAACAAAGAAGTTTGGATCCGAAAAAGTATGCTTAGGCAGTTCTTTCGCTGAGCACAACAGAATGAAGAGGATTTTTTATCATTTCAAATCCCTATTCTTATCGAAGAGAAGGAACGAGAAAAATCGAAATATTCCTACTCGAACAAGAAGTCCTATAGTTTACAACTCTTCTTTATATAGTAATTCGACCTATTGCTCCGCACCCCCCGATCAGTTTACTAAAAAGATCAAAATAAAAAGGATTGAATTACCTACTCCGAAATATTGAATCCTCATTCTAATCTAGGTAGTCCTCCACTTCGAGTCGAATAGTAAGTAAATCCGTACCCAGTCTATTCTTTTCTTCCCCCGTAGCGGAGAAGGTTCTTTTGCTTCAAATCTTCAAGGCAAGCGAATGATAATCCTTGTGCTATAGTGCTTGACTCAGTCTCTCCGTCAGTCCTAAATCCTTCTCTTAGCTTAGTCAATGTCGGTCCACTTCTTTTATCGCAAGTTGACTAATTTGTCATATATCTTCCTCTCATCTTTTTGGGCATAATAAGAGATCAAGTTTTCTTAAACTAACAGATGCCCAAAATATATTATAACAAAACAATTTTTATCAGCAATAAATATGCAAATTAACGAAGAGTTCTAGAGCCTTCACTGATATTAATTAATTGTTATTAGATCCAATGGTCACTATAGACTTTATGGACATTTATAGAGAGTACTAATTGCCTCTGAAAATACATATTTAGCCTCTAAAATCCATGGCTGAAGGAAATACATAATACATGGCCATTGATTGTTAAACATTTGGAAGAATATACTCCTTTAAATTATTGCAAGGTGGTCACTTGGAAATTACCGTCTCGGGGGACTTTTAAATGTAATACTGATGGGTGTAGCAAAGGGAATCTCGATCTTAGTGCAGTGTTATTTTGTATAAGGAATGATGAAGGTGATCTGGTATATGTTGAACTAAAGAAATTAGGAGAAGCTTCAACAATTGAAGCTGAAATGAAAGGAGTGAAACTGGGTCTAGAGTACTGTGTTCAAAAGAGTTATTTACCATTAACTATAGAAACTGATTCGTTGATGTCACTCCCGAGCCTACACCCTAGACGTGGTCGGCACTCGAGAACCATTGTTGGCCCCAAGCAAATCCTTGGCCTGACTTACTTACTCAATAGAACACTTTACTCAAGATAAATACTTTTAAAGCAAATAAGCTGAACTACTCAACATATAGCTTAGAATGTATTATACTAACATTCACTGTCAAAGTGGCAACTCAAGTCTCAAATTACCTGGAAAGGAAGAGTAAAGACTCATGAACTAACATCACTAACACTATCTATGAAGCCTCTAACAACTAAGATGGACGTCGAGACAAGACCCACGATATCCTAATGAACAAAAATACTAAAAGCAATAAAAGGATCCTTCGAAAAGCTAAGAGGCTCACCAACTAACTCTGAGTGCTCAACCTGATCAACAAGGCGCTGGATGATGATCTTGGTTACCTGCGTCTGCATCATAATAAGATGCAGGCCAACAGGCATCAGTACATTGATTGTACGAGTATGAGAGTTGGAATGCTAAACATAACTTGAGCTTGAAAAGAATCTGAAAGAAACACTTTCCTTGGCTACTCAACTCCTGAATAACTTAGCTCAATATAAAGCAATAAAACACATGCAATATATAGAAAGCTTTATAAAACTGTGAAAGCAACTTATTTCGTTAAAGAAAATGCAATAGCAAACTCAACTTTACTCATATAACACAGTAATATAGTTTTTGTGGGAGTTTCTCTAACCGACAACTAAGACTATGAGCCTAAGTGGTGATACATCATCTTGCCCACGCTGCCAGAACTATCCTATACTTTGCCGTCATATAGCACTCTTAACTTAGTGGATCCACTAGCTTATGCTAAAAGTATATTAAGGAGTCATTTAAAAAGTATGATCCTTTACTACCCGTGATGGCTACATAGTTTATGGAGACGTGAGTTATCTGAACTCAAGCTCGTCCCCATATCTATGCTCAATCCTACTCCCAAAATATACTTTAGCTCATATGTTCATAAAAACAAAACTCTATCTTTGGTTTGAGATAATTACTCAAAAACTTAGCTTAAAAGATCTCTTGGAAATCTCAGTTTCTTTTCTTGATCAAATGTGAAAACAATTTAACTCTTGGGAATACTTAGTTCCCGTAATATCTTTGAAGAATAAACTTTACTCTTACTCTTTACTGTAATCAAGCTCAAAGGCTCTTTTGAAAATCTCAGTTTCCTTTCTTGTTTAAATGTGAAAACGTTTACTCTTTGGGAATACATAGTACCGATATACTCATTTGAAGAAATGCACTTTAAACTTTACTCTTTACTCAACTCAAAACTCAAGTCTTAAAACAAAGTTAAAACATTTGTAAAAGACTTTTGGAAAACTTAATGAACTTCTCTTAACTTGACTTTTGACTTCTCTTGACTTGACTGTTAACTTCTCTTGACTCTACTCTTAACTTTTAAACTTGACTCTTAACTTTCCTTGAATTGAATTATGGATTCAAGAATCGTTATTTGTGATAGGAAAGATCTCATGATGTTTAGGAGTGATTTTAGATAGCTAAACATGAGAAAAGATTTTTTTAAAAAATCACTGTCTGAGGATGGGTCCGCGACGCGGAGATGTATTTAAATTTTGGTCACAAAAATACTTTTGAGGTAGAACGGTCTGTGACCGCTCCGTGACGCGATTTGTTTTTTCAAATATGAGGAACAAATCCGCGACGCGGACCTGCTACCTGTTCCTTGTCTAACTTTTTCCTTCTTTATTTTTCCAGCCCCAATTCGCCTAAACTCAACTACTATTCTCAAGTTCTCTTTAAATTCATATATACAGCATATGTACCCATGAACCTAACTCAAAACAACTCTAAAACTCGACGTAAAGATCTCAGAAACTTCTAATTCAGTCCAATTCAAGAACGGAAAACAAATTCAAGGACACCATTCAAGATTCATCAACTTTCAACTTTCTAGAATGAACTTCGCTGAAAAAAACATGCTTGTCGCGTCGGTGAACGAACCCAATGCTATGAAAGACTCACATACCTCGTAGGGATCACCCCTTGACGAAATCTACTAGCCTAGCTTCAAGAACGACAAACTTTGCTCCATCTCCTCTTCTCTCCTCTTGCGTTCTTTCTCCAAAACCCCTAGCGTAAATCTCCAATTGCCTAAACTGAACCAATTCAGTTTTGACCCTTAGTTAATTCACCAAAAACGAATTCAAATAATAGGGTTTGGAAAAGACCAAAAAACTCTTTAAAAATCCGGATTGGACATTTCCTTATTCAAACAACCCAACTTCCAAAGGGCCTAAAGCATTCATACGAACTTGTAATCGCACAAACTCAGCGGCGTTGGAAAGGTTATTCCAAGAGATTTCCAACCATATATGGAAAGACACCTAAATCATCCTGATCTAGGAGTAATGGCCGTTTGAAGTTGACCTAAACTCAACTTATTCTAACTTGACAAAATTTCCAGATTTTCATTCTTTCTTAAAATGACTATTTCCAATTATAAGCTTCTTCCTAGTTATTTCAAATTGCGAGATGTTACAATATCTCCCCCTTGGGAATATTCGTCCTCGAATGAGATTAATCTTACTAGGCTAAGGGTGTAACATCATTCAGTTCAAACACCCAACAAGAAAATGCATAAAAACAACATGCTTACTCATAAATTAAGAGTACTAAGAAGAGAATTAGTCCCTTGGTCTGCATTTTCTTCGGATTTGAATAGATGTGGATATCTCTTCATCATATCCTCCTCAGCTTCCCAAGTAGTTTCCTCAACAAATTGGTTCCTCCAATGGACTTTAACTGATGCTAGTTCCTTATTCCTCAGCTTGCGAACTTGGTGATCTAGAATCTGAACAGGAACCTCCTCATAAGATAAGTTATCCTTGATCCTAATATCTTCAGTTGGTATGATCAATGAAGGATCGCCCATGCACTTCTTCAACATGGAGATATGAAATACCGGATAAACTGTTGCTAACTCTTGTGGTAGCTCCAACTCATAAGCTACTTTGCCAATCCTCTTGGCTATTCAATAAGGTCCAATATACAGGGGACTAAGCTTCTCTTTCTTACTAAATCTCATAACACACTTCATGGGTGAAACTTTCAAGTATACCCAATCATTTACTTCAAACTCTAACTCCCTTCTCCTAACATCAGTGTAGGAGTTTTGACGACTCTGCGTTGTTTCCAATCTTTCTTGAATCACTTTTACTTTCTCCATAGCTTGATGAACTAAGTCTGGTCCTATCAACCAAGCTTCACCAACTTCAAACCATCTAGTAGGAGATCTGCATCTTCTCCCATAAAGAGCTTCATAAGGAGCCATTTGGATGCTAGAGTGGCAACTATTGTTGTAAGTGAACTCAACGAGAGGTAGGTGATCATCCCAATTACCTTTGAAATCAATCACACAATCTACCTTGATACCTCCCCCTTGTTCAAACGCTATCACTTTTTCCTTACGAACACTTGCCTTTAATTCAAGAAAAATAGGACATTGGTCTTGCTTTTCTTTCACTTTTGTCACTAATGAAGATTCAGCCCCATTCATTACCACAAACTCCTCCTTCTGTGGAATCCATCAGTCGGACTCCTAAGCGTGCAAGTCTATGCACATATTAAGCTAACTCTCTCTTTTCTTCCTCAACATGAGCGGTGCTACCCGTAGACAACCTGCTTAAAGCGTCAACAACAACATTAGCCTTACCTGGGTGGTAAAGAATACTCATGTCATAATCCTTGAGTAATTCTAACCACCTCCTTTGTCTGAGATTAAACTTTTTCTCAGTAAACACATACTGAAGACTCTTGTAATCAGTGAATACATCAACATGAACACCATACAAACACACAACCTAAACCAACTCTAGATGCATCACAATACACAACAAAACCTTGGGTACTTTCTGGTAAGGTCAAAACTGGAAAGTAGTCAACCTCTTTTTCAATTCCTGAAAGCTTTTCTCACAAGTTTCAAACCATTGAAACTTCACTATTTTCTGAGTTAACTTGGTCAAAGGGGATAAAATAGATGAGAACCCTCTATGAACCTTCTATAATATAATTACAACCCCAAGAAACTCCTAATATCAGTTGGAGATGTGGGTCTAGGCCAACTCTGCACTGCCTCTATTATTTGGGTATCAACTCTAATTCCATCATCGGAAACTATGTGGACCAAGAACACCACAGACTCAAGCCAAAACTCACATTTAGAGAACTTAGCATATAACTCCTTATCTTTCGAAGCAAATACTACAGCAGTCAACTCTAAGTCATGGGTTGGGTAATTCTTCTCATGAACTTCTTTCAACTGTCTGGAGGCATAAACTATAACTTTGTCATTCTGCATTAATACACAACCCAAACCAACTCTAGACGTGTCAAAATACACCACAAAACCTTGGGTACCTTATGGTAATGTCAAAATTAGGGCAGTAGTCAACTTCTTTTTGGATTCCTGAAAGATTTTCTCACAAGCTTCAGACCATTGAAACTTCACTATTTTCTGAGTTAACTTGGTCAAAGGGGATGAAATAGATGAGAACCCTCTAGGAACCTTCTATAATATCCCACCAACCCCAAGAAACTCCTAATATCAATTGGAGATGTGGGTCTAGGCCAACTCTACACTGCCTCTACATTTTGGGTATCAACTCTAATTCCATCATCGGAAACTATGTGGCCCAAGAACGCCACAGACTCAAACCAAAACTCACATTTAGAGAACTTAGCATATAACCCCTTATCTTTAAAAGTCTGAAGAACTATTCTGAGATGACTAGTATGATCTTCTTCATTCCTTGAATAGATTAGTATGTCATCAATGAATACGATAACAAACATATCTAAGTAAGGCTTGAATACTCTATTCATAAGATCATGAATGTTGCAGGCGCATTGGTCAAGCCAAAGAACATGACTAGGAACTCATAATGACCATAACGGGTCCTGAATGTTGTCTTGGGAATATCACATCCCTTACTTACAATTGATAGTAGCCAAATCTGAGGTTTATCTTAGAGAAACAATTAGCACACTGAATCTGATCGAAAATATCGACTATTCTCAGAAGAGGATACTTATTCTTGATGGTAACCTTATTCAATTGACAGTGATCTATACACATCCTAAAGGAACCATTCTTCGTTCTCACAAAAAAGACCGGAGCGCCCAAAGGTGAGACACTTGACCGAATGAAACCTTTCTCTAGGAGATCATTCAACTGCTCTTTGAGTTCTTTCAACTCTACTGTTGCCATTCTATATGGCGGAATAGATATATGATAAGTATCTGGAAGAGTGTCTATGTCGAAGTCTATTTCTCTCTTAGTAGGGACTCTGAGAAGATCATCAGGAAAGACTTCTGCAAACTCTCTTACTACTGAAACTGATTGAATATGAGGTATCTCAACACTAGAGTCATTAACTCGGACTAAGTAATAGACACACCCCTTGGAAATTAACTTTCTTGCCTTAAGGTACGAAATGAAATGACTCTTAGGCACTGCTGAACTACTATTCCTCTCTATAACTGGCTCGTTAGGAAACTAGAACTTGACAACTCGAGTTCTACAATCAACTGAGGAATAACAGGCATGAAGCCCGTCCATACCAAGAATGACATAAAAATCTACCATGTCTAATTCGACTAAATCAACCATGGTGTCCTTATGATTGACGAAAAAGGGACAATCATGATAGACTCTTTCTGCTAGAATAGACTCCCCAGCAGGTGTAGAAACACTGAAGGGATCACTAAGTTGTTCAGAAATAACGTCAAAATTCATAGCAATATAAGGAGTTAAAAAGGATAAACTCACTCATGGGTCTAGAAAAGCATAAACATTAAAGTTAAAGACTTGGATCATACAAGCAACAACATCTGGCGAATCCTCTTACTCTCGCCGACTAGTGATAGCATAAAGATGGTTTCCTCTTTCGTCTGCCCCTGAAGTAGCTTCTCAAGATGCAGCTCTGTCTGGCAGAGCAACTGAAGAAGACCGGGCTCTATTTCCCTGTTTCCCATTACCTTATCGATTCTTAGGACACTCCTTTATGAAGTGACCCTCTTGTCCACACTAGAAACAACCTATGGAGCCATCGCGACACTTACCTTGGTGAGTTCTACCACATTTAGCACATGCAGGATCCCAGTTACCTCCTTATGCCACACTACCCTAAGATGGGGCAGGTCTAGCCCTGAAATGCTGTAAATTCTTACTATTATACTCTCATTTTTTTCTGGGTGCAGGTGCACTAGCAGATGACGAAGCATATCCGTTTTGCTTTTGTTGGAAAGAAGACCGATTCACATTACTCTTTTGCTACCCGAACTCATTCCCTGATGTCTTTGCCCTCTTATTCTTAAACTCTTCTCTATCCCTCAGCTTGTCCTCCCCAACTTGTTGCATATGGATCATCAACCTTGCTATGCCCATGTCACCTATTACCATGGATCCTTTACTTTCCCTATCTGACCGACGAGGCAACCCAACAACGAATAAACTCATCATGCTCCTGATGTCAGCAACCATTTATTTGCTTCTCTTAGCTCACGAGGAAAGAAACGCCTCATGAAGGCACTCTCGACCATAGGCCAGCTCAAAATCGGTTACGCATAAGCACGAGTTAGAAAGAGACTTTTTAGAGATAAATCTTAACGAACGAAATGAGTATGAAAGAAGTGAAGAAATTCATAAATGTTGCAGCCTCCTAATTATAGATGTGGCGCTCTTCACACCGATAACTAGGACTCTACAGACACGGCTTCATAGACTCCCTAGGACTCTTGAACTCTGTGCTCTGATACCAAGTTTGTCACACCCCGAGCCTATACCCTGGACGTGGCCGGCACTCAAGAACCATTGATGGCCCAAAGCAAACCCTTGGCCTAGCTTACTTACTCAGCGGAAGATTTACTCAAGATAAATACTTTAAAAACAAGTAAACTGAACTGCTCAAAATATAACCTAGAATGTATTATAATAACATTCACTGCCAAAGTGGCAACTTAAGACTCAACTTAAATGGAAAGGAAAAGTAAAGACTCGTGAACTAACATCACTAACTCTGTCTATGAAGCCTTTAAACAACTGAGATGGACGTCGAGACAAGACCTACGACATCTTAATGAACAAAATATTGAAAGCAATAAAAGGATCCTTTGTAAAGCTAGGAGGCTCACCAACTTACTTTGAGTGCTCAACTTGATCAACGAGGCGCTGGATGCTGATCCTGGTTACCTGCGTTTGCATCATAATAAGATGCAGGCCAACTGGCATCAGTACATTGAATGTACGAGTACGCGAGTTGGAATGCTAAACATAACTTAAGCTTGAAAAGAATCTGAAAGAAACACTTACCTTGGCTTTACTCAACTCCTGAATAACTTAACTCAATATAAAGCAATAAAACACATGCAATATATAGAAAGCTTCAAAAACTGTGAAAGCAACTTAGTTCGTTAAATAAAATGCAATAACAAACTCAACTTTACTCATATAACAAAGTAATATAGTTTCTATGAGAGTTTCTCTAACCGGCAACCACGAGTATGAGCCTAAGTGGTGATACAACGTCTTGCCCACGCTGCCAGAACAGTCCTATAATTTGCCATCATATAGAATGCTTAACTTAGTGGATCCACTAGCTTATGCTAAAATAATATTAAGGAGTCATATAAAAAGTATGATCCTTTACTACCCATGATGGCTACATGGTTTATTGAGATGTGAGTTATCTGAACTCAAGCTCATCCCCATATTGGTGCTCAATACTACTCCCAAAATATACTTTCGCTCATATGTTTGTAAAAACAAAATTCTTTCTTTGGTTTGAGATAATGACTCAAAAACATAGCTTAAAAGCTCTCTTGGAAATCTCAGTTTCCTTTCTTGCTCAAATATGAAAACATTTTAACTATTGGGAATACTTAGTTCCTGTAATATCTTTGAAGAATGAACTTTACTCTTACTCATTACTGAAAACTAGCTCAAACGCTCTTTTGAAAATCTCAGTCTCCTTTCTTGTTTAAATGTGAAAACATTTACTCTTTGGGAATAAATAGTCCCGATATACTCTTTTGAAGAAATGCACTTCAAACTTTAATCTTTACTCAACTCAAAACTCAATTCTTAAAACAAAGTTAAAACATTTGAAAAAGACTTTTGGAAAACTTTATCAACTTCTCTTAACTTGACTTTTGACTTCTCTTGACTTGACTCTTAACTTCTCTTGACTTGACTCTTAACTTTTAAACTTGACTCTTAACTTTCCTTGAAATTAATTATGAATTCAAGGATCGATATTTGTGATAGGAAAGATCTCATGATGTTTAGGAGTGATTTTAGATAGCTAAACATGAGAAAAGATTTAAAAAATATCACTGTCTGAGGATAGGTCCACGATGCGGAGATGTATTTAAATTTTGGTCGTGAAAATTCTTTTTAGGCAGAACGGTCTTTTACCGCTCCGCTCCGCGAAAACAATTTAGTCAAATCTGAGGAATAGGTCCACGTAGCGGACCTGCTACCTGTTCCTTGTCCAACTTTTTCCTTCTTCGTTTTCTAGCCCCAATTCGCCTAAATTGGACTACTATTCTCAAGTTCTCTTTATATTCAGATACCCAACATATGTACCCATGAACCTAACTCAAAAAATCTCTAAAACTCGACGTAAAGATCTCAGAAACTTCTCAATTCAGCCCAATTCAAGAACAGAAAACAAATTCAAGAACACCATTCAAGATTCATCAACTTTCAACTTTCTAGAACGAACTTCGCTAAAAAAAACATGCTTGGCGCATGGGGGAACTAACCCAATGCTATGAAAGACTCACATACCTCGTAGGGATCACCCCTTGATGAAATCCACGAGCCTAGCTTCAAGAACGACGAACTTTGCTCCTTCTCCTCTTTTCTCCTCTTGTGTTCTTTCTCCAAAAACCCTAGCGTAAATCTCCAATTGCCTAAACTGAACCAATTCAGTTTTGACCCTTAGTTAATTCACCAAAAACGAATTAAAATAATAGGGTTTGGAAAACACCAAAACACCCTTTAAAAATCCGTATTGGACATTTCCTTATTCAAACAACCCAACTTCCAAAGGGCGTAACTCATTCATACGAACTCGGAATCGCGCAAACTTAGCGGCATTGGGAAGGTAATTCCAAGAGATTTCCAACCATATCTGGAAATACACCTAACACATTCTAAGCTAGGAGTTATGACAATTTTAATTTGACCTAAACTCAACTTATTCTAACTTAACAAAATTTCCAGATTTTCATTCTTTCCAAAAATAACTATTTCCAATTATAAGCTTCTTCCTAGTTATTTCAAATTGTGAGATGTTACAGTTGATTACTTAAAGAATCCTAGATGGAGTTTGGGATGTTCCTTGGATTGTTACTATGGATGTGAAAAGCATAAAAGTTTCAATGCACAGTAGGAACGTGGAGGTGATTCACACATTCAGAGAAGGGAATAAACTAGCTATTTTTTTAACTAACAATGCTACTCATTTTGCAGGTATAGATACATAGAGATATTTCCACATACACGAGTTGCCAAAAAGAGCACAATCTATCATTCGATTGGAAAAGAATCAAATTCCAAATTTGAGGATAAAAAAGATGAAAAACAGAGGCTTTACCATAAATGCACATAATACAAGTTGATACGCAGGGCATGACATGAACAACAACAAAGAAACAAATCCAAGACAAGGATATTACATTACAGCAACAAGAAATCAAAAATCACTCTCAGAGCTATATAAAGTGTTGAGTACGTTCATTTATGTTATAAGATCGAGATTAGGGTGCTTACCTCTCTCGATCTGAAATCATATACGGTGGTAGGAAGATGCTTTAAAATTGATGGTGAGCTGAAATGGACGTCTAAACGAATCTTTCCATAGAGTGATTTGTGTGAGGTCATTTTTATCTTGCAGCTCTATCGTAGCTAAGATTTTCACTCATCAAGTTTAAGAAGTCTTCCTAGGTGCTGAATCATGGCGTTAGTGTGAGCTTTTGACGTATAAGTGATTTCACTCCAAACTTGGATGCATTGAAGATTTCAGCTGGTCTAAAGGATGCGGTGAGAGAGATTGGTTGGCTTTCCACCGGAGAAGATGAAGCTTCATCTGGAGATTTGAGGAAAGTCAACTGACCTTTTTGGGATTCAATTCCCAAATGGGTTTCACTGCTTTGCTATTTAATTTTGTTGTTTCTATTCTTAGGTTTGGGCCTCTTTTGGGTCTGGAACATATAATTTCTATTTTGATTAATAAAACCCATTTTTTTTTTATAAAAAAATATATTAATTTATGTTAAAGAACATTTTTGTTGTTGTGATTAGTATTTCTTTTGGTTTCTTTCAATCAAATTTGTGAACTGTAAACTTGGATACAGCTCGGTAGACTATCTTTTAAAAAATATGTTAAGCAACATGCCTTTTTCATCTTGATTATCAGGAAAATAAGGTTGTATTTATTATTATTTATGGATATTTGTGAGTTCAAGTGCTCACATAATTATGTTGTGTGATTTTAATATGTTATATTCAAAATTTTGGTTTAGAATATCCAATTGTGAACAATTCCATTCAGATGTCACCTACAACTTGGTTGATCATTGCATTAATTCTCATTAATTCTTTGTAATTACATATACAATCATAACAATAACTATGGTGCAATTTCAAATAAGTTGGGGTCGCTGATGTGAATCCTAAGAAATAATAATGACTATTATGGGACAATGAGGAAAAAGCATTATAATATTAACAATTTTAGGGTCATTTTTGACATATATATGACAATACATACTATAGTAAAAAACATATTGATGGAGGTTCATAATAAAGGAGCCGAGGGTCCTCCATTTGAATTTAGTTAATTATGTTCTTGTATAAACGTGATGTTCAACTTTACTTGGGAGTGTTATTGTTCAAGGCCTTTGGTCTCTACTTTAACGTCTGATATTGTTCATTATAACTTCCTCGAATTTAGAAAATTTTGTCTCTTCTGACAAACTATTTCCATGGAGATTTTCTTAGACTTCTTTCTTATACTTAAAGTCTCCTTATGACTCATAATTTTTGTACAACAAAAATGAATTTTTTTTAAATATAGCACTTTAAGATTTCAGAGGAATGTTTTTGCCTTAAGATAAAATGATCTTAACAATGTAGTGTATGTATAACAAGTACATATATTATTGAATGATCATATTTAAGTTTAATAAAATAGATCAATTATGTGTGAAGAACAGGTAATTTACCTACTATATTTATATGCTAAAATACATTGCAAAAAATAATGTATGATTAACTCTAATTTTCTCATATATATATATGGAGGCGGATCTACTAAGCTCGGTGGGGGTGCCACACCACCCACAAGCTTCGATTGAAACGTGATGTATATATAGGTGTATATATGTAATATTTGTATAAATAAACAAATGACATTCATAGAACCAAACGGTGTTGTGGTGACGTTTTTATTTTAGAAAGATAATTTGCAGCTTCAAATAGATAGAGTAGCTTTTTAAAAAAAAATAGATAGTGAATTTAACTTAAGCAATGCATGATTTTAAAGATTATATTTTCTTTTCTTTTTTAATTCAAGTTGCCTTAGTTTTAATTAGTAATTATTGTTGACTAATTTAATTTATTAATCTTTTTTTTATTTTATAATTTTATATTAGTTATTTGCTTGATGGGGAAGTGTTAAAGTTAGGCTTAAAAATTGAGTAAAAATATTCTCCGTTAATAATTTGGTTTAAAAAATGTTCATACTATTAATAATTTGTTTCAAAACTATCCCCACTATTAATAGTTTGATCCCAAAAATGTCTCTATGGTTACTTTATTGTATCAAAAATACCTTTTTTCTAATAAACATAATAACTTTTAATTTTTCCAATAAAAATATTATTTTTTAAAGAACCCCTTTACTGATTCTTTTCTTTTAAAATTCTTTTAACTTTTTTAAAAAGTCGAAACTAAAATTTTTCTTAATCTCGTTTTATAATTTAAATAGAATAACTTCATGTACTTTTAAAATAATATCATAGTAACTTCATCTTTATTTTTTATTAAGATAATGGTAAAATCCTTTTTTCCTAATAAAATAAATAATATTTTGATTTCTTAATCTTTTTGAAACTGATTAAGAAAATATTTTACGTGATCGTAATTGTGGAAATATCATTCTCTTCCATAAAATAGATATAAAATGTAGTATGAAATAGGATTGGTGATTAATATTCAAACGATTGTTTATTTGTTACATAGTGTGTTATGTATTTACAAATACAAGACGTTTAGCATGTAGAATTTTTTGTGCCTCTCTTAGAATCTCTTGCCTTCAAGGCTATCATGCCCTTCAAGTCTCTTGCAGCCTAAAAAAGCTTCTCCAAGCTTCAAGGAAACATCAGACATTCCTTTGAAGAGTAGGGACCTGTACCAAATTTAACAAATTAAAAAGCACAGCACAATAGTTTTGGAAGCTTCTCAAGGGGCACAACTGGACTTAGCTGAATTATCTTTAAAAATTAGTAGTACAAGCAATCAGCCATTTCATGACTGAGTCAATCTCTAATTAGGTCCTTCACTTCACTTTCTCCCAAGTCCAGTTCTCTGATCTGGTTATGGATTTATTTTCTCAAAACACTCTTTTTAAAAATAACCTATGTCATAATATTAGTGATTAAAGAGTGAAAATTACACTCCAGAATTCCTTAGTGTGAGGCAAGTTCTGTTTATCCCTAATGTTCTCTAGCCCAATAGTATTTTCTTCAAAAGTAAGAAAACAATATAAAGGGATGTGCATCATTTATTTCTCAACAATGAAATGAGTTTCTAAGACTCCTTAAAGAAAATCTGGGTAAAGTAACATATAATCTACCAAAAGAATTCTTCCACATACCACAAAATATTTGTAACTGTTCTCTTATTAGTATTTCCGTCCAAAACCACCTGAACCGCGTGTGTCTAGATAACTTCTTCATGGTCTTTGTTCGCACACGACCCATCCTTGGAGAATTTTCTTAGATCAAACAAAGATTTGTAGCAGAGAGACGACGAACCACCATCGTGTCTACGACAACTGATGTTTTTTTCCCAATAATATCATAAATATTGAACAAATAAGGTTGTTCCTGACGGCAATATTATCTGCTCAGATCTGCGCAAATACTATTAGCCAATCGGCTAATCCGTCATGGCCGCAAAAAAGGCATATGGCTGGTCAAAAGTAAGTTATTCTTAAAAATGACAACTTTTCTCTGAAGATTGAAGCAGTTTTTTCTACAAACTGGGTAATGACACATTGGCGTCTCTTAATTAGTTGGTGTTGTAGGGAAATATTTACATGTCTTCAAAAGAATCTAAATCTCTATCATCAAAATTACTATCCTTCCAGAAGAGTACATCTAAGGACACCTCTTCAAAACTCTTAGCAAATTCTATATGGATGAAATCTGAAAGAAAAATTCAAAATCAAACTTACCATTGTTGTAGCACTGCAAAGTTAGATGATCTTTATGTTTTCTGTTATATATGATGTCTGATGATACCCTTTGCTCAAAAGATCAACAGTACATGAATTTCATGAGGATATACCAATGAATATTTTGAGGTATAAATCGATAACTTACAAGGCGTTAATGGTGGCTAGCAATTTCCCAAAAGCCTATTCTAATGTTTGTTGAATGTTAAATATCTGCACTTAATAATAACACACTATAGTAGAAAGGCAAATAACACACTGTAGAAGAAGGTTTGATTGAATAAGGCAGTAATAGGGAATAGTTCAATTTTTGCACACATGTTCGTTGTTTGCAGAAGTTGGGTGTTTGATGTGGAACGACATCGAACGGTCGATTGTTTTGAAGAGAGAACAGCTAAGAGTTGCATCTGTTGGGATTACATGGGCGTTGCGATTGTCCAGAACGTGATTTAGTAGCCATGACTATTTGTGTATAACTTTGTAGTTGTATTTTTAGTTAGTTTTTTTTTATTAAGTTAGAGGTATTTATTCAATTTAACATTTAAGTTTGGAGTTCATGTTTATATATATATATATATATATATAAAATATTATAATATAATATATATATATATATATATATAAAATATAATAATATAATATATATATATATGTATATATATATACTCCCTCTGTCCCAATTTATGTGACACATTTCGGATTTCGAGATTCAAACAAGTTTATCTTTGACCGTAAATTTTTCATATATCTTTTAATTATTTTGAATTATCAATTATTGAGACTTATAGTACTTTTTATGTAGTTTACAAATATATAAATTTCATTTTTAAAAAATTGAAGATTTCATGAGCAAATTCTCGGTCAAACTTAAACTGTTTGACTCTCGAAAAGTGAAATGTGTCACATAAATTGGGACAGAGGGAGTATATATATGAGTTGAAAAACATCTAATTTTCTCATAAAGAACTTGAATCATTGGTTTTAGATTCTTGGAAGATGACATCGTTGAGAGGCACACGTAAAAGACAAATGAAAGAAGTTGAAAAATAACAAAATACAACAAAGAAATTAGTATTGAGAATTTTCTTTTTACTAGTAGTAAATATTCTTGAAAGAATAAATTGAGTAACATGAGTCTATAATCAGAAAAGCGGCAACACAAATCACCAAAATGGTACATATATGAATATTTTACCTTTTTTTAAAAGCATTTACTGCTCTAATGGTAATGGTTCAGAGAAAAACCCTATCTTTTCATCTTTCATATGCTTCTACCAAGTTATTGAAATAAATTTCTAAGTTAATGATAGTACATAGTGGTGGTATAAAAGGTTTCATGACAGTACAACCATTTTCATGAATATTATATTCATATTAAGTAACAAAGAAAAAAAAATAAAAAAATTGTTACCTCATAAATTTTGAGTTTTCCTCTACTATTTCTTCCAATGGCGGGTTATACATATTCTTAATACAATTCATTAACAATTTAATAGTTATTAATGAAATTCTTAATGGTACACTTGGATCATTTGTTGGAGATCTTGAAGAAAAAAAGAAGAAAAAAGAGGAAATTCACAAATGAGAAGTAAGTGAAATCACATATTTCTATCTTTAGAGTAGACTAATAGGAATAGGAAAAATGAACAAAGCATTTCTTTTGTTATATGTCTTTACATCATATCAGAAGTAGATAATCAAGAGTTTGACAATTCAATAGAAATGAGAGAAAATTTATGAAAATTCATTATATTTCTTTCATGGTATCAGAGCAGTAGTAAGCTTGATCCAAAAAAAATTCCATCAACCTTTTCTCTCTTGTTTCTTACATTAACAAAACCCTATCATGGTACAATCTCATACCAATGCATCTAATACCAGCAAAAACATCAACAATCAAAGGAATCATATACCAATAATGATCTAAATAACCCTCTTCATCTTCAACCTTCAGATGCACCAGGACAGAGTCATATGAATGCAGTTTTCGATGGAATCGAGTTTCCAGGATGGCATACATTTATCTTCATAGCCCTATCAACTATGAACAAATTAGGGTTTATCAATGGTACCATTCCAACACCTAGTCTGTGTCACGACCCAAGTCTACACCTTGGACGTGGCTGACACTCAAGAATCATTGTTGGTCCTCAAGCGAACCCTCATCCTGGCTGACTACAAGCGGAAGACTAACTTAAGCATGCAAAAGCTTAAAATCGAATAAAATTAAATAAACTCAACTTTTCAAAACTTTAACTCAAATGAACAACTTAGAATAAAAATAATATATTCAACTCGCCATAAAGTAGGCAACTTAAGTCTTTAAAACATTTAATAAAATAAATGAATAATACAGACTTCTCAACTATACTGACAATCTATGAAGCCTCTAACTGACAAAGATGGAAGTCAGGACAAGACCTACGACATCCTGACTAAACTGAAAAGTAAATGAAATTCTCCGGAAATAAGGAGGCTCACCATAGCTAACTCGAACTCCCGAATGTATTAACGAATCTCCTGTTGATGATCCCGAATACCTGTGTCTGTATCATGAAAAGAAGCAGGACAAATGGCTCATTACGTGGAATGTATGAGCATGTAAGGGGAATTCTAAAACATAAACATAAGCTTGAAACTTGATAAGAAGGAAACATACTTACCTCTTCTCAAACTTATTCAACTCAAGGATTACTCAAGGATACTCAAAACTACTCAAACTTACTCAACTCGGAAGTACTCAAGGATAAGATACTCAACTTAGAGATAAGAAACTCAACAAAAAGATATGATATTCGACTCTGGATAATCAACTCAATATAAAGCAACAATACACATGCAATATATGGAAAGCTTTATAAAACAGTAAAAGCAACTTAGTTTGTTAAACAAAATGCATTAACAAACTCAAGTTTACTTATATAATAAAGTAATATAGTTTGTGTGGGATATTCTCTAATCAAAAACCACCACTATGAGCCTAAGTGGTGATACAACGTTTTACCTCACGCTGCCAAGGACTGTCTATACCTTGCCGACGGTATAGAACCTAACTCACTAAGTGGATCCACTAGTCTATGCTAAAAGCATCTTAAGGAGTAATCTAAAAAGTATGATCCTTTACTACCCATGATGGCTACATGGTTTATGGAGACGTGAGTTATCTGAACTTAAACTCGCCCCCATATCGGTGCTCAATACTACTCCCAAAATATACTTAGCTCATATATTTGTATAAACAAAACTCTTTCTTTAGTTTGAGATAATTACTCAAAAACTTAGCTTAAAAGCTCTCTTGGAATCAATGTTCCCTTTCTTGCTCAAAACTCTTTTGGAAATCTCAGTTTCGTCTCATCTTAAATGTGAAAATATTTACTCTTGGGAATACTTAGTTCCCATATATTATTTTAAAGAAAATGAACTTTACTCTTACTCTTTACTCATCTTCAAAGCTTAAGTCTTAAAACAAAGTTTAAATATTTGTAAAAGACTTCTTAAAATATGGTTCACGCCGAATTATGGACTTGAACGACTCAATGCAAGGTTTTTAATAATTATAGATAGAACTCAAATACTTTGAACTCAAGAACTTAAATGATTCTACTAATTTCAAGAATGCTCAACTAAAAGGGTTCATGCGGAATTGTGAGCATGAACTACTCGACTCAAGGACTCAAAGCTACTTCTCATCTCAAGATTTTTTTGACTTATAATGTTCATGTGGAATTATGGGTATGAACAAATCAACTCATGGACTTCATGGGTAATAGGTAATAGTCCCATGATTGGGATTATAATCTCGGAAGGTTAGGAACTCGATACTCAAGACTTAGAACTTGAAGATACTACTCCTTTCACATATACTAAACTGATGGAGTTTATGCAAACTTTATGGGCATGAACGACTTGACTCAAGGAATAAAATATCAATAAGGAACTCAGGTATACGACTCTTCTCATTCTCATACTTACTTCTTTAAAACATAACTCAAATCGATAATGGATCTCAAACCATTCACAATTGAACTCAAAATGTTTCTTAAACTCTACTCTTAACTCTCTCTTGAATGTGAATTACGAATTCAAGAGTTATGGTTCATGCTATGAAGGATCTCGTGATAACAAAGTAGACTAATGAATACATTCTCCTCACTCTCATACTCACTTGCTCAAGTCTTGAAACAAGTTATTAGAAATTGTAGAAGACTCCTCAAAAGAACTTTATCAAAATGTTCGAAAGAACTCTCAAGACCTAACTCTTAACTCTACCTTGAATTTGAATTATGGATTCAAGGGTTATGCTTTGGAATGTAGGACCTCTCAATGATTTAGGAGGGTTAAGATAGTTGATCACAAATACGGGCGAAGACCCAAATCAAAGAACACTGGCGCGAGGCGAAGATGAAATTAAATTGTTGGTAGCTAAAAATATTTTTGAGGAAGAGGACTTCGTATCCTCTCCGCGACATGGAGAGGGGGTGACCGACTGGATGCTGAAAACTTAAGCTCCTCCGCGACGCGGACCTAAGTGCAATTATCTACCCAATCTTTTATTCCTCTCCCAAACTCGACTCAATTCGTACCCAAAGCAGTTTTATCGACCCAGTTCACAAACCCAGAACGACTTCAATAAAACCCATATAAAATCTATCAAGGAACTCAACTCATTTGCAAAACTCAAACCTCAAGAACTCAAAGACATTCAATAATGGCTAAAACTCAAGAACTTCTCAAGAACTTAATAATTCAATATCAAAAATGAATTCAAGGATAGAATTAAACATGATTGGTGTGAGGGCGAACAAGCCCAACACTATGGAAGCTTACATACCTGAAAGAAACATTTTCTTGAAGGACTTGAAGGAAAATCTCGAAAGATGAACCCTAGCCTCAACGTTTCTTGAATCCCTTGAGCGTAGAATTTTTGGAGTGGATGAGAGGTTTGATTTAAGAAAACTGATTTTCTACTCGTTTAGGGCAATTTAGATGACCTCCTAAGGATTTTTAGGACTAAAATACCCTTAAAGAAATAATTAAAATGAGCTGGGAGTCGGAATGATTTTTCACCAAGCAGTGAGGTCCGTATTGGCTCCGTAACGTGGAGCCATCGCGGAGATGCTGCCAAGTTTGGGCGTCATTAGTAAATCAGTCATAACGTTTTACTCAGAGTTCAGAATTTAGCAAACTCGGTGGTATTGGAAAGAGGAATCGAAGGGCTTTAAATTTCTTTCTTGTAGCTCACCTAACTCATCTTGTACTAGGAGTTATGGTCGTTTGAAGTTGATCCAAAACTTAAGAAAACTTAAGAATGACTTGAATGTTTTTCTCTGTAGTTCTTCTTGGAACTCAAGGTGCTACATCTACTGACCTTAATACTCAAGAAATTTTAAATTCCTTTCAAAAATCTCCCTCACTACAAAGAACGGTTCGAGTCTTGGCTCAAATATTTTCTGGGTTGTTACAATATTTCCTCCTTGGAATCATTCGTCCTCGAATGACAATTAGACTGGGTATGGAATGGGATTACTTTTACTAAGGTCTGAGTCTAATGGTATACTCTTACTATATTCAACCTTAACCCAAATACTTAGGCTTGGATTCTATACCTCGATAGGGAATCTCATCTGAAGACTATTACTCCTTAACACCACATTCAAGCATAGTACTCTAACAACTCCATGGACTCCTACTAACTAACTCCTCCGGAACCAACTAAGGGCTCTCATTTAACTGTTCCTCATAGTAAAACATCATTCTTCTCTTCCTCCTCATTTATAACCTTAGATGGAATTATCACAGCATCACTATCATCATAAGAACATGAACCTCCTCTTTCTAACATCACTCCATTACTAAAAGGACCTTCGAAAGGATACCTCTCATACTATTTGGAACTCATTACTATCTTACTCTCAAACACTTAACATGATTCTCATCTCGTCATCTCCCCCTTAGGTCTAAAGCTAACACTTGAAAACTATGGACCTATTCCACATTAACAACTCAATTATGCTATATAGGCACACATGGAAAATCATAACTTAATTGGAACCTCATCTAGTAACATACCATCTCGGCACACCTCTTAATGCTCTTGTGACTTAGCCACACTTCATTGCCCTTATCTAAACGTTAGGGTCTCTCACTTGTACCACTCATATCTATTGCAGCTAATCACCTCAATTCCTCATCTACTCTATGTCAAGTCTTCTAGATTAAATCTCAAGACTAACATCATCACCCTAATGTTGCCATTCTTTTGATCATGACACTCATCTCGAATTCAAGCTTAATATTTATGACTAAACCCGAATATCAATATGATTGCTCGCTTACTATACTAACTTACAACTACTAGATACAAATTCAGAAACATTCGGCCACTAGGACCTTATGACAAATAGCCAACCCTCAGCTTTTAGTATTCATACTTACAATTTACTATCACAGTTCCCTTCACAACTTGAGTACTATTCACTCATTCATTATACATCAATGCCTAATTAGTTATATAACACTTTGAATATTATGGGCTCTACCTCAAAATCATAAGCCTAGCTTAGATCTATCACCTCATGAATACTCCTGCTCTTCTATTCAACACTTGCACCTGCTCATTACCTACACAATGACACTTCATCACAAACTCCTTTCTAGCTACAACACACTCTACCTCCTATGATGGAATCTTCACAACTCGTCACTTCTTAGTCTCCATAAGGGAAAACTCCTCATTACTAACTTACTAGGTGCATGACTATAGTAACATAGCTCTTCAAAACACTATCTTCCTTTCTTAGATAACTGAACCTCTACATACTTTCCTCCAACTCTAGGCTCTTTCACTACTACTGCGTATGATCTCATAAGTCATGCTACTTTTTCGGGTGAAAATACTACTCAAGTTCTAAACATTCTTCTTAAAAAGGATCTCAGCAGAAACAAGGCTTAAGGAAAAGAGTACAACTCGCTTTTAGCTTAAATGCACGATTCAAATGAATATGGGTCCTATGAAACTGAATACTTAACTTACTCTGGGGCTTTTCTCAAGCCCTTCTGGAGTCTCATGACTTTCTCAAGACTCTTGCTAAGGACAACTCATCCACTAAGGATTGACTTTTCTATTCAACCACCTCTAGTATCATGGGTAGTCGAATGAATTCTAAGAACCGCACGAGTATGAATAAATCTCTCTGACATAGCTCTATTGCACGATTAATAGTATGAAAAAAGGGAATCTTTTCTTAAATGTCTGTAGTCCCTCATTTATAGAAGTGGGGCCCTCACAACCATAAACAAGAACCTACTGACACGGCTACATAGACACCCTAGGACTCTTGAACTCTATGCTCTGATACCAAGTAAGTCACGACCCGAGTCTACACCCTGGACGTGGATGGTACTCAAGAACCATTGCTGGTCCTCAAGCAAACCCTCATCCTGGCTAACTATAAGCGAAAGACTCACTTAAGTATGCAAAAGCTTAAAATCAAATAAAAATTAAATAAACTCAACTTTTCAAAGCTATAACTCAAATGAACAACTTAGAAAAAAATTAATATATTCAACTCGCCATAAAATAGGCAACTTAACTCTATAAACATTTAATAAAATATACGAATAATACAGACTTCTCAACTATATTGACTATCTATGAAGCCTCTAACTAATAAAGATGGAAGTCGGGACAAGACCTATGACATCCTGACTAAACTGAAAAGTAAATTAAATCCTCTGGAAACAAGGAGGCTCACCATAGCTAACTCAAACTCCCGAATGTATCAACGAATCTCCTGTTGATGATCCCGAATACCTGTGTTTGCATCATGAAAATATTTAGGTCAAATGGCTCTGTACGTGGAATGTACGAGCATGTAAGAGAAATTCTAAAACATAAACACAAGCTTGACACTTGATAAAAAGGAAACATACTTACCTCTTCTCAAACTTACTCAACTCAAGGATTACTCAAGGATACTCAAACTTACTCAACTCAGAAGTACTCAAGGATAAGATACTCAACTCAGAGATAAGATACTCAACTCAAAGATATGATATTCGACTCTGGGTACTCAACTCAATATAAAGAAACAATACACATTCAATCTATGGAAAGATTTATAAAACAGAAAAAACAACTTAGTTCGTTAAAGAAAATGCAATAACAAAATCAACTTTACTTATATAATAAAGTAATATAGTTTATGTGGGGCATTCTCTAATCGACAACCACCACTATGAGCCTAAGTGGTGATAGAACATTTTACCTCACGCTGCCAAGGACCGTCCTATACCTTTCTGAGGGTATAAAACCTACCTCACTAAGATGATCCACTAGTCTATGCTAAAAGCATCTTCAGGAGTCATCTAAAAAGTATGATCCTTTACTACCCATGATGGCTACATGGTTTATGGAGACGTGAGTTATCTGAACTCAAACTCGCCCCCATATCGGTGCTCAATACTACTATCAAAATATACTTAACTCATATATTTGTATAAAAAATCTCTTTCTTTAGTTTGTGATAATTACTCAAAAACTTAGCTTAAAAGCTCTCTGGGAATCAATGTTCCTTTCTTGCTCAAAACTCATTTGGAAATCTCTGTTTCCTCTCATCTTAAATGTTAAAACATTTACTCTTGGGAATACTTAGTTCCCATATATCATTTTAAAGAAAATGAACTTTACTCTTAGTCTTTACTCAACTTGAAAGCTTAAGTCTTAAAACAAAGTTTAAATATTTGTAAAAGACTTCTTAAAATATGGTGCACACCGAATTATGGACTTGAACGACTCAATGCAAGGTTTTTAATAACCATAGATAGAACTCAAATACTTGGAACTCAAGAACTTCAATGATACTACTAATTTCAAGAATGCTCAACTCAGAGGGTTCATGAAGAATTATAAGCATGAACTACTCAACTCAAGGACTCAAAGCTACTTCTCATCTCATAATTTTTTTGACTTATAATGTTCATGCGGAATTATGGACATGAACAAGTCAACTCATGGACTTCATGGGTAATAGTTAATATTCCCATGATTGGATTATAATATCAGAAGGTTTAGGAACTCGATACTCAAGACTTAGAACTTGAAGATACTACTTCTTTCACAGATACTAAACTGATGGAGTTCATGCGGAAGTTATGGGCATGAACGACTTGACTCAAGGATCAAAATATCACTACGGAACTCAGGTATACGACTCTTCTCATTCTCATACTTACTTCTTCAAAACATAACTCAAATCGATAACGGATCTCAAACCATTCACAATTGAACTCAAAGACCTTTATGAACTCTACTCTAAACTCTTTCTTGAATGTGAATTATGAATTCAAGAGTTATGGTTCATGATATGAAGGATCTCGTGATAACAAAGTAGACTCATGAATACTGTTGGTGTTAACAGCTTAAGAAAAACATACAACATAAGAAGAAAAAGAGATATTTTACTAAGCTGAAAGAAGAAATATTTAGATAAAATGAACTAACAATCTGCAGTAAGTAATGCAGTAACTGTAAAACAGAATCTTCCTATTAATTAACTAGGCACTAAGTCTACCAACAACTCTACATGCCTAAAGACTAGGAAACTCAAAACTGAAAGACTTAAACAAAAAATATCTATCTTCTGAAAACAGAAAACACATCAGCAACCATGTCATTATGCCAACTCAACATCAATTAACAGCTCATGAGGCTGATATCAACAATCTTCCTTGCATCAAGAGCTGCAAATTCCAAGTTCCTTTCTCAAGAAGTCAAATTTACTTGCGGGAAAAGCTTTTGTAAAAATATCAGCCAACTGCTCTTTCGTTCTGCAATATACCAGATTCATTAAACCATCCACTTGCACTTCACTAAAAAAATATAGCTTCACATTGAAATGCTTGGTCTTTCTATGAAAAACTGGATTGTGAGAAATAGCAATGGCAGCTTGGTTGTCCATAAATATGTCAGTGCTTTCCTTCATCTCTAACCCAAGATCGCAAAAGATTTTCTTTATCCATAAAGCTTGATTGACCGCAGCTGTAGCAACAATGAATTCTACCTCTGCAGTTGATTGATCAACAATCTCTTATTTTTTTGAACACTAAGAAAAGCATCCAGCGCCAAAAATAAAACAGTACCCTGAAGTACTTTTCATATCTTCAGCAGAACCACCCCAATCACTGTCAGAAAATCCTTGAAGTTTAAAATTCTGGCATTTGATAAATTTAACTCCATAGTCCATTGTGCCTTTGACATATCAGAGTACTCTTTTAGCAGCTTCCATATGCAATTCACTAGGAGAATTCAAGAATCGGGATAGTACACTTACAACATACAATATATCTGGCCTTGTTGTTGTAAGATACACCAAACATCCTATCAAGCTTCTGTAGCTTCCCTCTTGTACTCGTTCAGCACCATCGTCCTTCATTAACTTCTCCTTTTGATTCATAGGCTTACTCATACTTTTGCAATCGTCCATTCTAAATTTCCTCAGAATTTCTTTTGCATACTTCTTCTGACGAATGAATATTTGATCTTGGATTTGTTTAACCTCCATTCCAAGAAATAAAGCCATCTCTCCGAGATCCGTCATTTCAAACACTTTCATCATCTCCTTTTTCAACTCTTCGATGAGCACAACATTACTCCCTGTTACTAATAGATAATCAACATACAAAGAAATTATAATAATGTCAAAGTTAACATGCTTTATGTAAAGAGTTGATTCACTTAGGCTTTTCTGAAAACCTAAGTCAGAAAGATCATTGATTCTACTGTACCAAGCCCTTGGAGCTTCTTTCAATTCATAGAAGGCCTTTTTCAGCAAGTAGACTCTACTCAATATAGATTTCTTCCTGCAAGAAACCATTTAAAAAGGTTGAAAAGGCTGATTTAACATCCAGTTGGTAGAATTTCCAACCATTTTGTGCTGTATTTGCCGAAAAAAGCTTGATTTTGTCAAGTCTTGCGACTGGTGCAAATGTTTCAAAAAAATCTACACCAAAAATATGAGCATAACCCTTCACCACAAGCCTAGCTTTGTGTTTGTTCACCAAACCATCTGCATTTAGCTTAGTTCTATAAACCCATTTAACATCAATAACCTTTTTGTTTGAAGGCCTTTCTACCAGCTTCCATGTGTCATTTTTCTCGATCATGGTTAGTTCCTCCTGCATTGCGACTATCCATTTCTTGTCTCTTTCAGCTTCTGCATATTCACCAGGTTCAAATACGCCTACATTGCATCTTTGATAAATATCTTAAAGTGATCTGGTTCATCAAACAAGTGGATGATCATCTCATTCCTCAAAATTGTGCAACTCTTTAGCTTCTCTTTCTTGTTTTTCTCTATACAAATCCCATTGCTTTGTTCTACAAATTCCACATCTCTGCTTATTAAAAGTTTTCCAGTTTGCCGTTGGAAAATTTTGTAAGTTTTTGACTGCAAGCTATAGCCAATGAAAATTCCAGGTTCTGCCTTCTTGTCAAGTTTATCCTTTTTCGGCTGAGGTATGTGAGAAAACATAAGCAACCAAAAATCTTGAGATTTTTTGGTAAAGGTTTGTACCCATGCCAAGCTTCAAAAGGTGTTTAACCATTCACTGCCTTCGTAGGCAGCCTATTCAACAAAAATACAGCAGTATTGGCTCCCTCTGCCCAAAACTTTTTGGTAAGCTCTTTCTCGTGCAACATACACCTTGACATCTCCATGATGGTCCTATTTTTCCTTTCACTTACTCCAATTTACTGGGGAGTATATGGAGTAGTAAGTTGATGCTCTATTCCAGCAACTTCACAAAAAAATTTGAACTGATCTGAAGTGTACTCAGTCCCATTATCTGATGTGAGCACTTGTAGTTTGCGGCGGCCACTTTGATTTTCTACCAAGGCTTTGAATTTCCAAAAAAGTTTAGCAACCTCCGATTTGAGTCTTAAGAAGTATATCCAACACATCCTTGTTAGATCATCAATAAAAATTATGTAATACCTGCTTTCTTTCAATGATGGAGTACTTTGGGGGGCTCCAAGATCTGTATGAATCAACTGCAATTTTTTAGTCACTCTCCAAGTTTATTTTGGGAATGGCAATCTTGTCTGCTTACCAAATTGACACGCCTCGCAAAGTGGAGGTAAACCTTTTTCCAACCCTTTTTTCTGCATATAGAAAAGTGCCCTGTGGTGGAAGTGACCCAACCGTTTGTGCCAAGTTTCTGCAACACTGGACTGACTTGGAAAAGCTATTTGTTTTTCCTCCATTGGATTCAAAAAAAATCTTTTCCCTTGCATTTTAATTCTAAATAGTTCCTGACCACTTGGATCAATGATCAGACATGCCTTATCTTCAAAAAATAATTTGAACCCATTTTCAAGTAGTTGTCCAACAGTTAATAAATTTTGATCAAGTTCAGGAACAAACAAAACTTCAGAAATAAGTTTTGTAACTATATAACTCTCAATAGCTACAGTCCCCTTTCCTTTTGCAGGGAGGTATTCTCCATTTCCAATCCTAACTCTTGATGTTGTTGTTCTATCAAGCCTTTTGAAAAGATTTTCATCACTAGTCATGTGGTTTGTACAGCCACTATCAATAAGCCAACTGTCACTTGAAATACTAAATGCAAAACATGATGCAACAAATAGCTGTTCTTCCTCATGTTGATTTGCAACTTAAGCTTCTCCTTGTTATTGCTATCCTTTTTCCTTGCAGATGATCTCGGCATGCCTAAGTTTTTGACATTTTCGGCATCTCATATCCGACTTTATCCAGCATTTGAAGTGAGGATGATTTTTCCTTCCACAATATTGACACGAAAGGAATTTTTCTCCTCTGTTGCTGCCTGAATTGTGGCTACTTCCATTACCAGCGGAAACCTGATTATTTTCAGCATAATTCTTCTTCCCTTTGATTTTCTTGTATTTGGTTCCAGGATAGTTTTGCAACTTGGCCTGAAGTGCACCTTCTACCGATCCTTCCTGTCTCATTAACCTTCTCTGCTCTTGTGCCTGCAATGCATTTAGTAATTCTGTCAAAGTGATCTTTGACAGATCCTTGGTATTTTCTAAGGAAGCAATGGTTGGTTCAAACTTCTCAGGTAATGTAACAAGAAGTTTCTCAATAACTCTGCTATCAGGAAGTTTATTGCACAATATTCTTACCTTGATCACAATGCTAAGAAGCCTATCTGAGTATTCTTTGATAGTTTTAGAATCTTTCATTCTTTGTTTCTCAAATTCTCTAATGAGATTCATAGCTTTCATACCTTTGATTCGCTCATCTCCTTGGTATTCTTCTGTTAGAAAATCCCAGATTGCTTTTGCCGATTCCAACGTCATGATTCAGGAAAAAATTGTAGGTGAAAGTGCAACATATAAGCAAGATTTTGCCTTGGATTTTCTTGTGTTCCTTTCTTTGTGAAGCTTGATCTGAGCCATTGTTGGATTGCTTGGTAAAATAGGAATTTCGTAATCCTCCTCTAACACTTCCCAGAGATAGCATGCCTCCATGTGAGTTTGCATCTTGATAGCCCATACCTGGTAGTTCTCTCCATCAAACACTGGTGGAGAAATAGCATAAGAACCAGAAGAGTTTTCTGAATCCATGTGTTATGATGGCCTTTCAAGGCAATAGGTAGGGATTTTGCTGATGGGTCACTCAGACTACACTCACAAGTCACTCACAAGTCCCTTAAGTAGTGGGCTCTAATACCAATTTTTTGGTGTTAACAGCTAAAGAAAAACATACGACAGAAGAAGAAAAAGAGAAATTTTGTTAAGTTGAAATAAGAAATATTTAAATAGAATGAACTCATAACAATCTGCAGTAAATAATGCAGTAACTGAAAAACAGAATCTTCCTATTAACTAGGCACTAAGTCTACCAACAACTTTACATGCCTAAAGACTAGGAAACTTACAACTGAAAAACTAAAACACAAAATATCTATCTTCTAAAAGCAGAAAACACATCAACAACCATGTCATTATGCCAACTCAACATCAATTAACAACTCATGAGGCAGATTTCAATAAATACTTTCTCCTCACTCTCATACTCACTTACTCGAGTCTTGAAACAAGTTATTAGAAATTGTAGAAGATTCCTCAAAAGAACTTTATCAAAATGTTCAAAAGAACTCTCAAGACAGAACTCTTAACTCTACCTTGAATCTAAAAATATTTTTGAGGCAGAGGACTCCGTATCCTCTCCGTGACGCGGAGAGGCGATGATCGACTGGATGTTGAAAACTTAAGCGCCTCTGCGACGCGGACCTAAGTGCAATTATCGGCCTGATTTTTTATTCCTCTCCCAAACTCGACTCAATTCACACCCATAGGAGTTTTATCGACCAAGTTCACAAACCCAGAACGACTTCAATAAAAACCCATATAAAATCTATCAAGGAACTCAACTCGTTTGCAAAACTCAAACCTCAAGAACTCAAAGACATACAATAATGGCTAAAACTCGAGAACTTCTCAAGAACTTAATAATTCAATCTCAAAAATGAATTCAAGGATAGAATCAAACATGATTGGCGTGAGGGAGAACAAGCACAACACTATGGAAGCTTACATACCGGAAAGAACCATCTTCTTGAAGGACTTGAGGGAAAATCTTGAAAGATGAACCCTAGCCGTAGCATTTCTTGAATCCCTTGAGCGTAGAATTGTTTGAGTGGATGAGAGGGTTTGATTTAAGAAAACTGATTTTCTACTCGTTTAGGGAAATTTAGGTGAACTCCTAAGGGTTTTTAGGACTAAAATACCCTTAAAGAAGTAATTAAAATGAGCTGGGAGTCGGAATGATTTTTCACCAGGCAGTGAGGTCCGTATTGGCTCCGTAACGTTGAGCCATCGCGGAGCTGC
Source organism: Solanum chiquidenum (assembly GCA_029582725.1). Classification (NCBI taxonomy): domain Eukaryota; kingdom Viridiplantae; phylum Streptophyta; class Magnoliopsida; order Solanales; family Solanaceae; genus Solanum; species Solanum chiquidenum. Next base: position 38,595 of record JAJOOS010006754.1, read on the forward strand.
TGCCAGGTTTGGGCGTCATTAGTAAATCAGTCATAACCTTTTACTCAGAGCTCAGAATTTAGCAAACTCGGTGGCATTGGAAAGAGGACTCAATGGGATTTAATTTTCTATCTTATCGCTCACCTAACTCATCTTGTACTAGGATTTATGGTCTTTTTAAGTTGACCCAAAACTTAAGAAAACTTAAGAATAACTTGAATGCTTTTCTCTGTAGTTCTTCTTGGAACTCAAGGTGCTACATCTAGTGACCTTAATACTCAAGAAATTTTAAATTTCTTGCAAAAATCTCACTCACTACGAAAAATGGTTCGAGTCTTAGCTCAAAACTTTTCTGGGGTGTTACAGTCTGGATGCCCATCGATAATGGACTCGATGTAACAAAATGGTTACTTGTTGACTACTAAAATCTCTCTCAAAGGATATAGGAGAAAGTTTTATGTATTCCAAGACAGACACATAACTACGAAAAAGTCTTGAGTATTGATTTGGGAAGTCAAATGGTATCAAGCTTTTTAATCTGCAAAAAGAAATCACTAGTTTAGTGCAAGGAACACAAGACATAGAAGGATATTTCACCAAACTCGAGTGTCTATGGGATAAGTTGGACTCACTTAACAGTGATATAATATGCCCTTGTGTTTGTTATGGACAGAAAAAGTTAAATAAGTTTCTGAAAGATCAAAGTCTTATGCAATTCTTGATGGGGTTAAATGAAACCTACTCAAGCAAGGAGTAGTGTTCTGATGATTAACCCTCTCCTCACACTTGATCACACATACTCTCTCTTGTTGCGAGATGAAAATCTGAGAGAGGTTTTTGCTAACTCTCAGTTTTCGAGTGAAACTACTTTGTTCATGGTAGGAAAACAGGGAAGGGCATTCCAGAAACCTGCTAAGACAATTCAAAGAAATGATTTTCCACCACAAAGATTTGGGAAAACGTGCTAAGCCAATTCAAAGAATTGATTTTCCACCACAAAGATTTGGGAATCCTGGTCCTCAAAGAGTTGGAAATTAGTTGCACAAAGGCAAAACTAGGAAGGCCAAATAAAATCCCAATGTGAGCTGCACTTATTTCCTAAAGACAGGGCATGTCGAACATGATTGATACAGGTTGATAGGGTACCCGGATGATTTCCAATTTAAGAACTCGAGGGAATATCAGGGAAACATGAAAGCAAATGCAACAATCATAGGATAACTGAATGAGAAGTGCATTATCATACATAATGAACATTGCAACTTGAATGGTCAACAATTCACTAAAGAACAAGTGTCACAAATCATAAACATACACAAGAAAATTGGACAGGCAGGAACATCAGGATCTGAGATAAATGCCCATTCAGTGGCTGGTACTATACTTAAGTATTGTGGATCTTGTTTTATATGATATTATACTTTGTACATTTTCAAATACTATTATAAATTTTCATTAGAACAAAAGATCAACAATGCTGGTAGTTGTTCTTTATGATGTTCCTCTCACATTGTGTGAACAAACTCTTTTTGTCGAGTATCCAATTTCTTAATCAGCTCATCAAAACGATAAAGAAATATTGTGAATCTCCATTGACCATTGATGGTCTTGTTATGATCCAACAACAATCAGTAGGAGTGTAGCTAATGAAATTGGTAGTCAAAGCTCGCAACTTAGTTAAGCCAACAGAATTACAAATTAAAGGGTCAAGATTAGAATATAGTAAATGAAGGCATAGGTAGGGATTCTACCGTGTCGCTTTGTAGTTATACAACCAACCTCAGGAAAGAGAATGACATCAATTTGGAAATCAGGTCACATTCTTCTCCCCATGAAATTTTCATGGTCAAACACTTTTTCTTTTTTCAAACCGTCCAAGGAGCTGAGTTTCTACCTTTTGGCTCCATTGGTAACTCGAACTCAAAACATTAAAATTTCCAGTGAGGGGTGCTTACCATCCGAACAACTCACTCTTGTCTTCATGGTCAAATACTAATTTTTAATAAAGGAAACAGTTATGCAGTCGTTATATTCCATAACTCACATAAATCTTGAAAGTGCTAAGGGTAAAATAGACATTGCATAGGATAAATGGATTAATGGAGAATGTCTATTGTTCAAAATTAGGGGGAGGGTGTTGGATTTTTAAAGCCAAGTTCGGTGGTATAGATTATTTTCACCAATAAAAATATATTCACTATATAGTTCCGTCATTATTAATTTCGTGATAGATTGTTCACTAACCAAACGAACCATTAGCGCTTAAAATGTTGAGTGTTCTCCAGAATTATGAAGAGTAAATACCATAAAAAACTATATTTTTTAATGACTTATTTGCGATTTCACAGTCCGAATTAGACTTCCAATCGAATTTGCATGGTAAAGGTTAAGAGTAGCAGTTGAGCCGAGAATGCCTCACCTAACCCAAACCCTAATCAGTTTTGTTCTCACGTATTCATACATGTCTTACGGCGGGATGGTTCTGTCAAGACATGGGATGGGAGAAGATCAATTTTTATCCAGGACGTTTTTAAATTCTAGCTATTGGGGACCATTGGCTAAACGACTCTTTTTCAGCCTCCCCCCTCAATTTTAATTTTACCCCAAACTTCAATAAAGATACACTTTAATGCTACTTCTACACTATAAATACCCCACTTCTTCATTGTTTCTCACAAGTTATCTATTCTCTCATCTATATTCTCATATTCTCTCTTCTAGTACCATAATCTCTCTAACTCTTTTTTTATAAAGGGAGAAGCTCAAATTTACCAACAAACTTTGAGAAAAGGCTCATCTAATATGTCATATGTTAAGACTTCGACTCATTTATTCCATTTTCGTTTGAGAAAAAGGTTCATCCATGCCATTACTTCTTAACTAAAATGGCATAGATGAGTCAAATTTTAAACATATATGGCATACAATATGAGCCTTGTCTCAAAGTTTGATGGCATATTTGAGCCCTTTTCTTTTAAAAATATAATTTAATTAATAACATGGATGAACCATAATTGACCACATGTAAAAAATAGTTTTGTAAAATAGAAATTGTTTTCAGTTAACAAATAATGGCAAGGATGAGCCTTTTCTCAAAGTTCTATGGCATATTTGTGATTTTGCCCTTTTACAAATTATTAATTACTAATTGTGTTATCAAAGTTTGGTGATTTTACTTGGAGCAAGCTTCAAGGTTCTGCATTAATTTTTGTCTTTTCGTTATAAACGTTTGCTTTTACACAAACCTTTGGTATATTCATTCCATCTCTCAATTTATTTAATTTTCCCATTCAAAATTTGTCTATTATTTATTCTAATTACTTTTCATATTTTATTTACTTTAATATGGATAGTCCCTAAAATAGTAAGGATGGTAGTTCTTCTAAATCAATGCCTACAACTAAATTTAATACGCAAGATTTTACACATGTTGATTTAAAGATAATTCTGAACAAGAATATAGTAGTCTTATGTATGCTAAGTAAGGAAATACATATATATATATATCATTGTAAAGTAAGAGCAAACTGTAACACCCAGATTCGAGAAGGGAAAAATTCTAGATTTTCAGAAGTTGCAGGTGCCACCAACGGAAGCCACCTAAGGACCGTCAGATGATTGACGGCCCATCAATCAGCTCTGTCGATGGGCCAGTCAACTTTCAGTTTCACACTTCAGATTTCAGCCTTTAGTCGCGAACGACGGTCAACCAGTATGCACCGTCAGTCGACTCACGGCCCAGCAGTCAACTCCGTTGATGGGTCAGTCAACTTTGAGTTTCAGACCCCATATTTCAGCCTTTAGTCACGAATGACGGTCGACCAGTATGGACTGTCAGTCGACCGGCGGTCCTTCACTCCCGTCCAATAGTGACTTCGACAGCTTTTAAGTCAGTGGTCTTTTGGTCTTTTCTTGTTCGTTTGGCCCCTAAACTACGTGGTTTAGACCCTAAATTATGATGTTTTAGTCAGTTTAAGCCTAGAAACATAACTAGAACTTACCCTAGTCAAATCATTAATCAAAACTTAGAAAAATTAGAGCGTAAAAGGAAAAAAGTGCTCAAGAACCTAGTTTAAGAACATAGCAAGGTTCCAGCCCAAAAATCAAAAGATTTCTCCATGGAATTCGTCACCAGGTATGTGGGATTTCACTAGTGGTTTCCTTTCACCAATTAGGTCCCTAGTTTTCCGTCAGATTCTTGATTCCCTCAATATCATCTAGACCTAGGGTTTCTTGAATGTTAGAATTGTTGGGTTTTAGCTGTTAGAATGATCCAAATCAAATTATTTTGTTATTACTCAATTTATTGCATGAATGTGTTGGTGTTAACAACTAAAGAAAAACATACGACAGAAACAAAAAAAGAGATTTTTTTATTAAGATGAAAGAAGAAGTATTTAAATAGAATGAACTCCTAACAATCTGCAGTAAATAAAGAAGTAACTGAAAAACAGAATCTTCCTATTAACTAGGCACTAAGTCTACCAACAACTCTACATGCCTAAAGACTAGGAAACTCAACTGAAAGACTAAAGCAGAAAATATCTATCTTCTGAAAACAGAAAACACATCAGCAGCCATGTCATTATGCCAACTCAACATCAATTAACAGCTCATGAGGCAGATTTCAACACTCCTCCTTGCATCAAGAGCTGCAAATTCCAAGTTCCTTTCTCAAGAACTCAAATTTGCTTGCCGAAAGAGCTTTTGTAAAAATATCAGCCAGCTGCTCGTCCGTTCTGCAATATACCAGATTCACTAAACCATCCTCTTGCACTTCTCTAAGAAAAGATAGATTCACATTGAAATGCTTGGTCTTTCTATGAAAAACTGGATTGTGAAAAATAGCACTGGCAGCTTGGCTTTCCACAAATATCTCAGTGCTTTCCTTCATCTCTAACCCAAGATCGCAAAAGATTTTCTTTATCCATAAAACTTGACTGACCGCAGCTGTAGCAACAAAGAATTCTGCCTCTGCAGTTGATTGAGCAACAATCTCTTGTTTTTTCGAACACCAAGAAAAGCATCCAGCCCCAAAAATAAAATAGTACCCTGAAGTACTTTTCATATCTTCAGCAAAACCACGCCAATCACTGTCAGAAAATCCTTGAAGTTTAAAATTCTGGCATTTGCTAAATTTGACTCCATAGTCCATAGTGCCTTTGACATATTTGAGTACTCTTTTTGCATCTTGCATATGCAATTCACTAGGAGAATTCAAGAATCGGGATAGTACACTTACAGCATACAATATATCTGGCCTTGTTGCTGTAATATACATCAAACAACCTATCAAGCTTCTGTAGCGTCCTTCTTGTACTCGGTCAGCACCATCGTCCTTCATTAAATTCTCCTTTTGATTCATAGGCGTACTCATACTTTTGCAATCGTCCATGCTAAATTTTCTCAGAATTTCTTTTGCATACTTCTTCTGACAAATGAATATTTGATCTTAGATTTGTTTAACCTCCATTCAAAGAAAGAAAGCCATCTCTCCAAGATCCGTCATTTGAAAGACTTTCATCATCTCCTTTTTCAACTCTTCTATGAGCACAACATTACTCCATGTTACTAATATATCATCAACATACAAAGAAATTATAATAATGTCAGAGTTAACATGCTTTTTGTAAAGAGTTGATTCACTTAGGCTTTTCTGAAAACCTAAGTCAGAAAGATGATCATTGATTCTACTATACCAAACCCTTGGAGCTTGTTTTAAACCATATAAGGCCTTGTTCAGCAAGTAGACTTTGTCTTCCTGTCCTTCTGCAACAAATACTTCAGGCTGCTCAACATAGATTTCTTCCTGCAAGAAACCATTCAACAAAGCTGATTTAACATCCAGTTGGTAGATTTTCCAACCCTTTTATGCTGCAATTGCCAAATGAAGCCTGATTATGTCAAGTCTTGCAACTGGTGCAAATGTTTCAGAAAAATCTACACCAAAAATCTGAGCATAACCCTTCACCACAAGCCTAGCTTTGTGTTTGTTCACCGAACCATCTGCATTTAGCTTAATTTTGTAAACCCATTTAACACCAATAACCTTTCTGTCTAAAGGCCTTTCTACCAGCTTCCATTTGTCATTTTTCTCGATTATGGTTAGCTCCTCTTGCATTGCGACTATCCATTTCTTATCTCTTTCAGCTTCTGCATATTCAGCAGGTTCAAATACGGCTACATTGCATCTTTTATAGATATCTGAAAGTGATCTGGTTCCTCGAACAGGAGGATGATCAACTCGTTCCTCAAAATTGTGCAACTCTTTAGCTTCTCTTTCTTGCTTTTCTCCATCCCAATCCCATTGCTTTTGTTCTACAAATTCCACATCTCTGCTTACTAAATTTTTTCCAGTTTGTGGTTGGAAAATTCTGTAATCTTTTGACTGCAGGCTATAGCCAATGAAAATTCCAGGTTCTGCCTTCTTGTCAAGTTTATCCCTTTTCGGCTGAGGTATGTGAGAAAAACATAAGCAACCAAAAATCTTGAGATTTTTTAGTAAAGGTTTGTACCCATGCCAAGCTTCAAAAGGTGTTTAACCATTCACTGCCTTTGTAGGCAGCCTATTTAACAAAAATATAGCAATATTGGCTGCCTCTGCCCAAAACTTTTTGGTAAGTTCTTTCTCGTGCAACATACACCTTGACATCTCCATGATGGTCCTATTCTTCCTTTCACTTACTCCATTTTTCTGGGGAGTATATGGAGTAGTAGGTTGATGCTCAATTCTAGCAACTTCACAAAAGTTTTTGAACTGATCTGAAGTATACTCAGTCCCATTATCTGATCTGAGCACTTGTAGTTTGCAGCCGCTTTGATTTTCTACCAAGGCTTTGAATTTTCAAAAAACTTGAGCGACCTCCGATTTAAATCTTAAGAAGTATATCCAACACATCTTTGTTATATCATCAATAAAAAATATGTAATACCTGCTTCCTTTCAATGATGGAGTTCTTTGGGGGCCTACAAGATCTGTATGAATCAGCTGCAATTTTTGAGTCACTTTCTAAGTCGATTTTGGGAATGGCAATCATGTCTGCTTACCAAATTTACATGCCTCGCAACTTGGAAGTTCCTCTTCAAGTGGAGGTAAACCTTTTGCCAACCCTTTTTTCTACATATACAAAAGTGCCCTGTGGTGGAAGTGATCCAACCGTTTGTGCTAAGTTTCTGCAACACTGGACTGACTTGGAAAAGCTATTTGTTCTTCCTCCATCGGATTCAAAGAAAAGCTTTTACCCTGCATTTTAATTCTAAATAGTTCCTGACCACTTGGATCAATGATCAAACACGCCTTATCTTCAAAAAATAATTTGAACCCATTTTCAAGTAGCTGTCCAACACTAAATAAAGTATGATCAAGTTCAGGAACAAATAAAACTTCAGAAATAAGTTTTGTACCTGTATAACTCTCAATAGCTACAGTCCCATTTTCTTTTGCAGGGAGGTATTCTCCATTTCCAATCTTGACTCTTGATGTTGCTGTTCTATCAAGACTTTTGAAAAGCTTTTCATCACTAGTCATGTGGTTTGTACAAGCACTATCAATAAGCCAACTGCCACTTGAAATACTAGATGCAAAACATGATGCAACAAATGGTTGTTCTTCCTCATGTTGATTTGCAACTTGAGCTTCTCCTTGTTGCTGCTGTCCTTTTTCCTTGCAGATGATCTGAGCATGCCCAAGTTTTTGACATCTTCGGCATCTCATATCCGGCTTTCTCCAACATTTGAAGTGAGGATGATTCTTTCTTCCACAATATTGACACGGAGGGAATACTTCTCCTCTATTGCTGCCTGAATTGTGGCTACTTTCATTACCAGCGGAAACCTGATTATTTTCAGCATAATTCTTCTTCCCTTTGATTTTCTTGTATTTGTTTCCAGGATAATTTTGCAACTTGGCCTGAAGTGCACCTTGTACCGACCCTTCCTGTCTCATTAACCTTCTTTGCTCTTGTGCCTGCAATGCATTTAGTAATTCTGCCAAAGTGATCTTTGACAGATCCTTAGTATTTTATAAGGTAGCAATGGTTGGTTCAAACTTCTCAGGTAATGTAACAAGAAGTTTCTCAATAACTCTGCTATCATGAAGCTTATTGCCCAACATTCGTACCTTCATAGAAGCCTATCTGAGTATTCTTTGACAGTTTTAGAATCTTTCATTCTTTGTATCTCAAATTCTCTAATGAGATTCATAGCTTTCATACCTTCGATTCGCTCATCTCCTTGGTATTCTTCTTTTAGAAAATCCCAGATTATTTTTGCTGATTCTAACGTCATGTCTGGAAAAAATTGTAGGTGAAAGTGCAACATATAAGTAAGATTTCGCCTTGGATTTTCTTGTCTTCGTTTCCTTGTGAAGCTTGATCTGAGCCATTGTTGGATTGCTTGGTAAAACAGGACTTTCATAATCCTCCTCTACTGCTTCCCAGAGATCACATGCCTCCATGTGAGTTTGCATCTTGATAGCCCATACCTGGTAGTTCTCTCCATTAAACACTGGTGGAGAAATAGCATAAGAACCAGAAGAGTTTTCTGAATCCATGTGTTCTGATGGCTTTTCAAGGCAACATGTAGGGACTTTGTTGATGGTTCACTCAAACTACACTCACAAGTCCCTTAAGAAGAGGGCTCTGATACCAATTTGTTGGTGTTAACACCTAAAGAAAAACATACGACTGAAGAAGAAAAAGAAATTTTTTTATTAAGCTGAAATAAGAAGTAGTTAAATAGAATGAACTCTTAACAATCTGCAGTAAATAATGCAATAACTGAAAAATAGAATCTTCCTATTAACTAGGTACTAAGTCTACCAACAAATCTATATGCCTAAAGACTAGGAAACTCAACTGAGAGACTAAAACAGAAAATATCTATCTTTTGAAAACAGAAAACACATCAGCAGCCATGTCATTATGCCAACTCAACATTAATTAACAGCTCATGAGGCAGATTTCAACAGAATGTCAGAACCCTAGCTATGTAGTTCTTTAGTTCTTGAATTACACATGCTAGGCCAGATATTTCAGCTATTTCAGATATACATGCCTCAGTTTATGAATGTGTCATTATCAGTTTATTAATGTGCATTCTCAGTTCGCATGTCATTTTGAGCTATCCAGTGGATCACAAAAATTCAGTCATAATATATTACTCACTTAATCCATTGAGAGTAGCATAATACCGAGTTGGACTAGGGTTCAGCGCACCCGAATAGTCCCAAAACAATGAGCCACATAGGTTGTAAGTCCTCTCTGTGGGCATCATTTTAGTGATCACGCCAACATGCCTCTATACCTTTGGCCGGGTATATTGGGTCCTCTTGATGAGGCGTATACATTGGACTCCACATTTAGCTCATGTGGTTTTATTATTGGTTACACTACAAGAAACTTGATTTATTGTGGCAATATTTAGCGACGAACCTATTTGTTGCTACAAAAGTTATATATTCAGTGGCGACATATGAAGGCGTCGCAGAAGATAAACATTTAGTGGCGAGTTATGTTAACTTGCAGCTAATTGTCGTTACTAATATTTGTTCCCGTTAATACCAAAAGTTTAGCTCCATATTCTTCAGTGGCAACATCTAATTTGTCGCATCTAAATGAATTTTGTGGAGACATGACCGCTCCTAATAAGTCAATTTATTAATTTAACATAAAAAGTTATAAGAAAACAAATGAAAATATCTGATAAAAAATTACACACACAACCTTTCTCTCCAAACAATCCTCTTCTCAGATTTCCGTTTCATTTCTCTCCATTAGCTCAACTTTTCTTAGGGATTCTTCAAATTGTCACTCTCAAATCTATTAACTTGCTTTTCATTTCACAAAATGTGAACTCTATTTAGGTAAGTGCTCAAATTTCTTTCAGATGGTGTTTTCCCCCTCTAATCTTACTTCTATTTCTTTAACCCATTCATAAATCTGTAGCAGATTGAAGTGTTTTGGAGTTTTAAGTCAAAAGGTTCTCGAAAATCTACATAAATTAGAAGTTGCTGGAAGGTTTTAAGAAGAAAGGTTAGAAGTTTGATAATCACTGCAAGATTTTGATGTTTTCGAAGTTTTGAAGTTGTTCAAAGTCTTGTAAGTTACCACTCATGTTAACTCTCTATTTATTTTTCATATTTTTTCGATTCTTAATCTTCACTATTGTTTTTGAGCTATCTCCTTCTCTGGGCTTATTGAAAAAAAATTTAAAAAAATTCTAGATCTGTAGATGTTGATAAGTAATTGCATGTTCATATTGATGTCGAAAAATGTACAAAAATTGTTGTTTTAAAAGAAAATTGTAGTTCTAAGTGTATTGTTATTATTTCAATAGAACTCAATTTCTGTATATATATGTTAATTTGTTTGAAACCTTCTAAAAAGTTTCAAGAGTTTGTAATCTTTTCCCAGATATAAAAGCTTGTTGGTGATTTGGTTTACTGAAGCTCTTGAAGTGTTATTATTTCAGCTGAACTATAATATATTCCTTAATTGGAGTTCTTGTTGGTTAATAAATGGCTCTACCATAAAGAAAACCATCGTATATCCTCGTGTTTGGACAACTCAGTATGTTGAGCTCTTGATCTTACTGTATTAGATTAACTAAAGTGAAATATAGATACAAATGACTTAAGAGCATGAGTCCATGGCCGGCTAAATCTGCTTGCATGTAACTTTAGTAAATGGCCTTGAAATGAAGTTCTAATGGTTTTGTTAGTTCTGGAATGTTGAGTTTTGTCTAGAATTACCTTTGGTTAGGGTATCAAGGCTTTCAAATTCATTTCAAGATATCTTCTTACTTATAGTTAAAATGGAGCCTTGGGTGTGAGACCTACTTTTGTCGAGACGACCTCCCTTGAAAGTTTTGTAAGTTACATTAAGTCCAGAATTTTGTTTCTAATTGGGTAACATATTTGGTTTACGTTGGTGGGACCCCAAATTATTTTCGGAGGTCCGATTGAAACTTGGGATTTAAATAACAAGAGTTGGTGCAACACCTACTGGTGCAGCTTCTCTTGCAGAACCAAGGCTCGATCCTACAAAGAAGTGGTTGCACATTCGAAGGTGACCAGGTCACCAAGCCTCGACCCTGTGAAGTCGTGGTCGCAACTACAACCTCGCCTATGGATCCAAAGTCTGTAATACTAGATTGTAAATGTGTAAAACAAATTGCTAGGGCCAAGGGGCTTCTTTGTTTCAGAATTGAGGGGAATCTATCTTCTCTTATAGGAGAGTATTAGGATTTTTTTCGTTATTAATGTGAGTGTTCATTTTTTTGTTATTAATGTGAGTGTTCATTTGTTGTATGGCTTCTAAAATTCATTGTAAATCTATATTACAGCTTACTTAAAATATCATGCAGGCGTTTGGACAATATTTGGTTGAAATTTAAGAGTAATTTGCGGTGAACATGTTGATTATGATATAGCTGTAGTTAAAAAGAAGCATCATGAGTGTGTCTGATTTTCCTGAAATTCGTCAAACAAAATGTTGATGTTGACGCTATTCAAATTCAAAACTCTAAAATCATGGGTGAATTCAGAACCTATTCCTAGACTAGCATGTGATGAAGAAAAAAGAACATGTTCTTTGCAACAAATGGAAATACTTTTTTGCATATGATATTTGTTTGCATTCACCGAACACATAGATTCATGACACATAACTGTACTCTCTTCTAAATTAAACCTACCCTTTTGCAATCTTAAGTTACCAGATAAACAGATCCATAAGATTGAATATCAGGAGTGCTATTCGTAACCTTTTTATCCTCGCATTGGTGACCATGAATTCTTAGTAGTATTATTTATATCTCCAAGTGAAAAAACATCCATGTGCCTTCAGAAGAGTGAGTTGTAATTGGTTTAGCATTTCCTTGAACCCCTGCACCTCAACAACGTTTACAGGTTGACCAATCCTTTCATTGACATACATGACATTTTTAAAGTCTCTACTACGAATTCATGGTACTTGTATAGAAGCACCTATAGTCTGTAAAGATTGCCACAAGCTCTCTTTGACTTTGCTCATTCTTTGCATACACACTAGTGATAATAGCTGAGAAGTTATTACCTCGCCTACAGAGTCAGTCAACACATTTATCCTCGCATTGGTGACCCATTTTCTACTTTGCCATAGCAACAATAACAACAATCAAGTCACTAGTGTGTTCTTCTTTATTTCATCTTTTTATTGTGGAAGTTGGAGAGAGATTTCCTTGGTGATTTCTTGTGGAATTCTGTACATTTAGTGGAGAGTAGCTTGGGGACATCGTAAATGATGTTTTTCACTCTCCTAAATCCACTAGACCTCGTTTAGATTCAAATTCTCGATATTTATGTTGTATTGTTACTTTTAACTACTTACTTTCTTTTAATATCCTCACAACTTATGTTCCTTTTTTGTTTTGCTGGATTTTTCAGGTCATTTTCCGATCAATCTTGGCCGGATTGTGGTCTACATCTTTCTAGCAAACTTTGATATTTGTGTGTTCTTTGATTTTCAACATTAGGTACGCCATAGCAAGATCACTACTCATTTAATTTTCAATTCTAGTCATAGCCTGATTATTGATATTTTTTACTTTATTTATCCAGATTTCTCTGCCACGCATGATCTCGCAATTTTCTTTTCTAGTTGTTTTTTTCTTTTACGCTAAATTATGACATATCACCATTACTGGACATATAATTCTTGTACGCAATTCATGATTTTTTATAGATATATTTCACTGAAAATACGCTTTTTGAACATAAATTGGTACTTTGAATTGTTGTTTATTCTTTTGGATCTTCATTTTTGTGCAGTAAGAGTCGAAAAGATTCCCAGATGGGTCCTCAATTGAATTAATTAATTAATTGATTTTTTCTTAAAAGTAGGAATGGATAAAAGTTGGTTAAATATTAGGAATAGAGTTGATCAAAGGTATAGAGATGGAGTGGAAGGTTTTCTTAATTGGGCATTTAGTCAACCCAGGGTGAACACTATGATTCGATGTCCTTGTAAAGGGTGTATGAATACAATGTTCAAGCTAAAAATTGATGTAAGAGGAGACTTATTAAAAAAGGGCTTCTGGGATTCTTATAAAGTGTGGGACTTGCATGGAGAAATGTTAGCTAGAGTTGAAAATTATAATGTCACACATAGAGATGAAGTAGAGGATGATAGCAATGAAGATGATGACATTACTGGAATGATTCAAGATGCTTATGGATATACAAAGGTGGAGAATAATACGAATTCTTCAGAGGGTAATGAAGAGACAAATATCCATGCAACAAAGTTTTACAAACTCTTAAAAGATACTCAGACAGAAATTTATCCTGGTTGCACAAAAGTCTCAAAGTTGTCTTTTATTGATAAATTACTTCACTTGAAGTGTCTTAATCATTGGAGCAACAAATCGATAGATGAGTTATTAATCTTCTTTAAAGAAGTTCTTCCCGATGGGTCATGTCACGCCCCGAGACTACCCCCGAGACGCGGACACGGGACCTAGGACCACAAGTGATCCCAAGCTAACCCTGCTGGCATGATCATGAGCATACTAAAGATAATAACCTGATGCGGAAGCTAAATCATAAATAAAATGAAAAGATGGGGAATACCCATATA
>JAJOOS010006755.1:0-30098 GCA_029582725.1 Solanum chiquidenum
GTTGAAGATTTTGAGTTTTTATTTTATTTTCTGCCTGTGTCTTGTGCTGAATCGTTTTCCTAGTTTGTTATGACCTGGTTTGATGTATTTCCTTTGAGTACTCTATATGTGAAAATATGTATTACTAATAGTATTTCTGGTGCCAGTCTGCAATCAGTTCAATTATTTTATGTTATTCTTTCTTCTCCTTCATTTTCAAATCAAAACTTAAAATTTTAAGACTTAAGTAAACAGGTTAATTAATCAACCAATCTCAGTCTCAAAACTATTTGAGCAAGTTGTACATATTGTGCCTGATTATTCTTAGAGTTGTACAAGAGACTACAAGTACCTAATTTAAGAGTGAACATAAGAATTTCGAGATGTTGCAGGTTATTGATGGTTTCTTTTGATATAACCTCAGAGAGGCAAAAGCTAAAACAAACTAAAATGCTTAATCTTGGTGTAAACATCCTATAATTTCAGTTCCTCACAAACTCTTGAGATGTTTCAACCAAGCATTTGCGGCATATCAAGCGACAAGATCGAAAATAAAGGGATAGGAGAAGTAACAATGTAAAACAAGCGCTAAGCTTCCAATCAATATGAACTTTCAGTTTCTGAGATAAGGTTTTTTTGTGCTACCTTTCCATTACGTAGTGTGTAAAGATTCTTCAAAATGTAATGACATCAATTTAATGCTGCATAAGCCCCGAAAACCAAATAAAGATGAAAGAGTGTAGATGCAATAGCACATTACACCAATGAATTAATCAAGTCCTTAAAATTAAACACCAACCAATCAGCTTTAGCTGCAACTGATTCTCGTAGTTGAATTCCGCCATAGCAAATAAACAAGTCCGCACCACCTGGCATACGAGCCTGCAACAAAAAATGGAGAGCAAACATGTTATAACAGAGTTTGCAACAACAAAGAAGAAACTGAGTTGCAGACTTTGTGTTTGCAGATTTCAAACGAAGACAACAGTGATCGTCCTTTTTTCATTCACTTGGGCAATCAGAGTTGGTGGTTAAACGGGAAACGAGGATATTGGTTACTTACCTCAAGATCAGTAGCACCATCACCAATCATCACTAGTGACTTGTATCCATGAGCCTGGAACATTGCTTAGCTTTATGAGCATCTTCAAAAAGTGTGTTAAAATAAACAACTATATCACCAATAGTTCCAACACCAACCTTTCTTATTTGTTGAACTGCAGTAGCCTTTCCGCCACGCCTTGAAGTTGGCTCATTTTTATCAAACCCAGCATATTCTCCATTGCTCCCAAAGAGTATTTGATTGGCAAAGATATTTTCAAGTGGTATTCCGAGGATTGATGCAACAGGCTTTAAGAAAGAATTATAATTAGCAAATATATTAACAACACACCAAATTGCAGATAAGCACAATTAAAAGGTGACACATAGGATAGAGAGATAGGTTGATGACTAATTATAGTAACCATTTTTCTCGAAAGAACATGACCAAAAAGTTTAACTGCCACCCTTCCGTAAGGCATTTTCGCAAATTGAACTATTGAAGTTTGGAAATTACCAATAGTACTCAGGATTCAAGAATAGGAGAATCTCAAGAAAGAAGCTCGAACCTCACACAGAATAGTTCGAAATTTCTTAATGGTTACAAGAGGTGTAAAAGTCACAACCTTATCCTTGATATGTTTATATGGATGCAAGAATAAAAGATAGACAAATAAAACTAACCGTAAACTAAACAGTTCAACAAGGGAAGTACATTGATCATTTGACGAAACCCTCCAGAGACCAGATAAACATCTTTATTATTATCCTTCAGCTTCTTGACCAATAGATCAATGCCAGGAGAAAGTCTGCACCAAGAAAAACCATAAAAGATTTCAGCAACTTAAGCTGACTAAAGTAAGCAATCAGATAGCTTCAAAGCAACACCAGATAAAAGTTGATTTGTTTAGTAGAAATTTTAAGGACATTGACGGATTTAGTCCAGATACCTTTGAATCCCTTTGTTATCTAAAAGAAATTGTCTTTTCACTTGAAAATTTATAAATTTTCTGGAATTTCAATTAGCATTTTCTATATTACGAGATCATAGTAAGTAGAGAGGCACAGGCTTGCTAAGTGAACATGTTGAAAGTTGATTACATAAAACTGTATGTCTTTGTTATTTTCACAAATTAACAGATGGTTCAAGGAATAAAAGTAATGAAGTTCAGAACCAATTAACAGTAACAGTTATTTGCTTTCGACTTTGACATACAATTAGGTCTTTTGAGCAGATGAACTTCTTCATCTGTTGACTAGGCCTCTCTTAAAATCTGCTAATCCCTTAAAGATCCTAAAAGAATTGTGGTGGTTGAGTGTTTACTGTTTAATACTACTACTATTGTCATCTGAACTACCGAAGAGGCTAAGCTTCCGAAGGTTATGAAAGAAACACCTAGCATTTTAAATTATATCAAACTGCTTCCAAATGTATTGGTTGCTTCGTAGAAATTATTAACCGCTATTTTTGGTACCAATTATGACATGCCTGCAATTTGTCTCAAGAACATGAATCATGATTTATTTAACCTGAGAGCTATAACATCTGACCATCAAGGCATCAACACAGAAAGGTTTTTAAGAGTTCAAATGGAAGAAAGAAACTGACATCCGTGACCATATAGCATGACTAATCAAAAGCTTTAAATCAACTAGGTTGGCAGTTATGATCACGGTCCCTAAATGAAAGGCCAATAGCAGATTCATATTTACAACTGACCTCAATTTTCCATAAAGGGATTAAATTCGAGTGACACAATACTTCTTTGTCTTTCATCTTAGTAAACTTGTAATAATAATTCACAGAAATGGAAAACCTTATATGCATAGGTGATTGAAGGCACATTGTTACCGTGGAGGTGTCTTAAGAAAATCCTGGAGTTGGGATAATGAAGGGTTAATAAGAGAGAGACGAGCTGCCAATGCTTCTTCAAACGGAACAGAGCCATTCATTGCCCTGTCAAAGACAAGATAAATAGGATATGAATTCAATCCTAAGGTATTTAACATTATATTAGAACCATTATTCAGAAAAGCAGCTAACCTAGCAGTCCATTCCGCTACAGCCTTTCCAGCACCACAAAACTCCGCAAATTCATCAATGCCCTCGTCTATGCACACAGTGCTATCCACATCAAAGCATACAGCATTCGCATTATGCCAAACATCAAGAACCTCTAACAAAATTCAAAACACCATCAGTCAGCCACAGTACTACAACCAATTCCATCTATAGTTTAACCTATCCCGTGTTCCGTTTTACAAGTATCAAACAATCAACATAGTCAAATCCCAAATTAGTCGGGGTCAGCTACATGAATCCTCCATATAAGTTCAGCTCTACTCGGGTTCATTTCACTTTACAAGCATGATTATAAATATTCACAAAACAACCAATCTATAACAAAACACAACAGATTAGCCCCATCTAGTTTAGAAAACAAGATTCAAATTTTAGTTTATTTGCCCTACCAAGAACAATCTCAGATCCTGATGTTTACCTTTAGATGGCAATGTGTTGTCAAAAGGGGTTACAGCAGAGGCTTCAATTGGCTGAACTGAAGCAACAACGGAATTAAACAATTTGGAATTCCTCACCATTCCAATTGGTTGAACAGAAACTCTTGTATTACTAATTTTTCGAGAAAATGTAGGAACTAGTACCGAGCTTTGCTGTCTTGATACAGCATGAACAGAATTCGCCTGAAAACTCATCAACCCCTCCATTGAAACACCTTAATATTCTTGAATTTCACAAAAATAGGAGATGGGTGTCGTTAAAAATCAAATCTTTTTGCGTAAAGTTAAAGTTGTCTTTTGCTCAAAATGCTGATCGAACAGTTGGTGGGAATCTCAGAGTACTGTTCTTAGAATAGTGGGCCTGAATCCGAAATTATTTGGGCCTGGGCTTTTTAAGAAGAAAGGGCCTGTTAAATTTGATGTAGATACTTATGGGCTGGACCCATTGGACTATCTAAAGCAGGTCCATGTGATTTTAGCAATTTGGTACTTTGCCAAAGTACAGAAATCTCATACATTTGGGAGTTGATTATATCATATCCCAAAAAAAATTCCAATTACAAAAATTTTGAATTTCTTATTGCTCTCAGATGCATTTATTGGTTTCCGAGAGGGGATAGGAATGTATTCGAGAGGGGATAGGAATGTATTCGAGAGGGGATGGAATGTATCTGAGAAGGGATAGAAATATATTCGAAAGGTAATTTTTATAATATTTTTAAATGATAAGGAAGTTTAGATCTTATGATATTTTAAATTGTGTATTTATGTAGTTTTTCCATTATCTGAAGAAGGTCCATGTGATTTGCTACTGATTTGGTACTTTGGGTTTCTTTTTCAAAAGGTTCATGTGATTTTGTTGGGAGATTTACTCTAATATGGATTATTTTAGGCTGATATTTAATTTTTGTCCTTGTTCAAGTAAATTGTGCAAAAATAGATTGACAAGTAGTTCAACATTATATGTCTATACAAGGTTAAAATTATTATTTATGTCAATATAACCCTTAATTTTTTCATATATTTTTTTTTTATATTTTAATCTATTAATGAAAATCATGATTTCGCCACTAACTGGGTGACATAAATTCAAACAAGTTATGTTTTCTCACCGTGAAGAAGTTATGCAACTTTATTTTAAATAATAATGAAATTCGAGTCAATTAATACGCACCTCGTCGACTAATATTTGCTATCTAAAGTAGCTTATTATAACCTAATTTTTAATGACTTTTAAAATGTTAATTATGTGTTTGGTTTGAAGGAAAACATTTTACATAATAAAGTCATTTTTTTAGTCGTTGGTTATCCAAAAAAATTCTCACCACTTATGTGTGGACAATATTTTTCTTTGCAGATATTTCAAATTGACAGTTAAGCAAGTTATATTTTCTCACCGTGAAGAAGTTATGCAACTTTATTTTAAATAATAATGAAATTCGAGCCAATTTATACGCACCTCATCGACTAATATTTGCCATCTAAAGTAGCTTATTATAACCTAATTTTTAATGACTTTTAAAATGTTAATTATGTGTTTGGTTTGAAGGAAAATATTTTACATAATAAAGTCATTTTTTTAATCGTTGGTTATCCAAAAAAATTCTCATCACTTATGTGTGGACAACATTTTTCTTTGCAGATATTTCAAATTGACAGTTAAGCAAGTTATGTTTTCTCGCCGTGAAGAAGTTATGCAACTTTATTTTAAATAATAATGAAATTCGAGCTAATTTATACGCACCTTGTCGACTAATATTTGCTATCTAAAGTAGCTTATTATAATCTAATTTTTAATGACTTTTAAAATGTGAATTATGTGTTTGGTTTGAAGGAAAACATTTTACATAATAAAGTCATTTTTTTAGTCGTTGGTTATCCAAAAAAATTCTCATCACTTATGTGTGGACAACATTTTTCTTTGCAGATATTTCAAATTGACAGTTAAGATGCTGATATCAATTTTTAACCAAAATATAATAAACAATCATCAAGTCTTCAACGCCAAAAACACCATCCATGTTGTTGACAGTACCATTCAATTCTTAATTCTTCAGAAAATAATTCATCTGTTCTCTTTTGGAAAAAGTTTGGTTGAAAAAATGATACTCCCTCTGTTTCATATTAATTGAATTTGTGAGACAATGCACACTCATCAAGAAAAATATTCAAATACATACTTTAAATCATATTTTCCATTATTATGCTTTGTGAAATCATCAATGTAAGTTTATAAGTACTGCAATTTAACTCCTAAAATACATGAAATTTCGTCAAAGAAAAGGGTAAATATGAAAAAAAAATCAAACATTTATTTTAAACTTTGAACAATTCAATTATATTGAATAATAAAAAAAATCAGGTAATATAGAACCGAGGGAGTATTATGTCATTCCCAACACAAATTAATGATCAGTTTAATCAATTAAATAGCTGAGTTGATTGATTGGTGCACGCACGGTGTACAATTAGCACATCATTTAGTTTTACCCAATTTGTGAGGCTTCTTATTATGGTAGTTATTATTGGCCTTTAATTGTCAAATACTCCACATAAGATATTATAAGGGCAAATTACAGAAATCACATGCTTTTAACGTAAAATTATAATTTATCCCTTAAAAGTTTATAATTACAAAAATCTCTCAAATGGATACAATAATATAAGCACTGATACATTAATCTAATGCGCGAGATACATTAATCGTTAAGTAAGATACATTACATTTTATACATGATACACTAATCTGATGTACATTTTATACGTGATACACTAATCTGATGCGCGAGATACACTAATTTGATGCGCTGATACATTAATTTGATGCGCGAGATACATTAATCTGATGCGCGAAAATGAGGATTTTTGGAAATTTGTAAAACTTATAGGGGATAATGGTAATAAGTAAACTAAAATGTGTATTTCTGTAATTTTTCCATATTATAATTCAATTATTTCCGTCGTTTGGTTAACCTTGTAATTACTACTCCCTCTTTCCCTATTTACTTGTCAACTTTTGAATTGGCACATCTATTAAGAAAATAATAAGTTTACCATTTTACTCCTATTAATTATGAAGTGGGTGAAAAATTCTACATTTTTCAAAGTAATTAGTCATTTAATTGAGGGTATAATAGGTAAAAAAAAATTGTCCTTTCTTGATTTGTCAAAATGGACAAGTAATTAGGGACACATTTATATATTAAGTAACAATTTAACTATAAAATATATATTTTACCCTTAATGAAATGATTTACAGTCACACATATTCCTATCATTCATTTTGGACCACAACTTTTAAAAGTCTTTCTTTATTTCTTAAATTTCATGCTGAATCAAACTATCTCACATAAAATGGGACGGAGGGAATAGAATGTATTAATAATATTAGTCTTAATTTTGGTCAAATTATATTTGATCGTTAAATTTGTAGTGTATAAAATAAAGTATATTAGAATAAGAATAGTACTTATCTATTTGAATAGCATCAACATTAATGTCATTGACCACAATTCTCAAATCTCAGGCCTCATGATGCAATCTATTGGCTAGTGAAAGCTTTAATTGACTTTTATAAACTTTGTAATAAAATAAAATAAATAACAAAAGGAAAAAGAAAAATTGTGGACAATTGTTCGACGCGTTACTTAAATTAGCCATCTATAGAGTCTAGTATCGAATTAACTTAGTAGTACTTCCTTCTATTCATTTTCACGTGTTCCGTTTTTCTTTTTTAAAGTCAAATTGCATGAACTTCGAGAAATATTTTAACATGTATTTTCTTATTATTTAAAATATTAATTATTTTAATTTAATTTAGCTCGTATTATTAGTCAAATTGAACCTCACCGGCAAAACGTCTGTCTTAGACGCCACCCTTGTTAACAACACTTCCTATTGAAAAATTATAGGGATACTTACGGTTAACCTTTGAGAAATCCACCTCGATATTAATTGGAATCTATATTAAAATTTGACTAATCCAAATTTACATCGTAAGGTCCCATATTGAACGGCTAAAGCATTTCTAACAAATATAACTTGTATCAGGTAGGGTGTGCATCGAGTGGTTCAATTCGGTTTTATGTATTATCGGTTTGGTTTATCAAATTTTGGTTTTTAAATATGTCAAATCAATAAGATATTTTTTAAATCAATTTTTAGTTTATCGGTTTGGTCCTTATAACAATTCAGTTTTCAGTTTAACCAATAAGAAAGTGCTTATAAAATAAATATATGACTTCTCCAACAATTTGACATGACAAGACAATAATATAACTTTACAAATGCTCAAAAAATAGAAATAGTAATAATTAACATTAAAAGAACTATACAAGTGTAGCCCAAAGAGAAATTAAGAGGAATAGGGTTCTTACTTAAGATTTTGCTGTGATGTGAAGTTGTGAACTCAAAGTCACTGTGAAGTATAAAAGGAGTAGTATAATCTTAATGAGTTATTGATATACCCACTATTCAATAACAAAAACCCAACCGATAACAAAATAATTTTTTTTTATAAAACCATTAACTCAATAACCATAAACCAATAAAAAAAATTGAGGCCATTTATCCACTCGATTCAATTTTCACATACCCCTAACATTAGGAGGACTCAAATCCAAAACATCTTATTAAAAAAAAAAAAAAAACTTATCACTCCACACCACCAGTACTAGTTAATGATGGACACTATTAGCTTGAGAGCAAATCTTTGTGATTCATGAACAGACCACTCGATGACTTGCAACTTGCAAGTTGTGTAGGATTCCATTAATATAAACGTGCCAATCATAGTTTGCTACAAATATATACTATTGTTTTAGAAGTTAATATTCAACAAAAGACAAAAAAATATCATGTAAAATGACAAAAAAATATATATAAAAAAATAGTAGTATGTACTATGTAGTAACAAATTGTATCATCTACATTTTATAGAGGAAAGTTGAGATCTGGATGAAGGAGAGGTCACAAAAATAAAGATTTGTCCCAAATATTCTCTGTACAAATTAGATGTCACCCACAGCAAGGAGCTGGCATTCCTTAATTACCATGTCGGCAATTCCAATAGGACAATGTGTTTGAGTCCCACGTCGGTGGAAATACAATTGGCTGTTTTGAATTCCTTTTAAATGGATTAGTTTTTACATAGTGTTTTCTCAAGTTAACTTTTATCAAAATTATCTGATCCTCAGTTAACTTTTAGGCCCATCTTATATTGTAAAATTCTGGGCATGATCTCTTCCAAAAATCGAATGAAATAAAGTGATTTCAAGGACAAAGTCATCAATATAGTGTGATCGTGATCAGATCTAGGAAGGGCTAGACATAAAAAGTAACTTTCTCAAATGAGAAAGGTAACTCTAGGGATGTCAAAAATGAGCCCCAATCCGTCCAACTTGTCTAGAATTTTATGGATTGGGTGTAAGATAATTTGAATTAAACCCATTTAGACTCTCTATATACATTGATGTAATGTATGTCTATATTTAAGGTATGAACTACTAGCTGTTTTATATCTTCTAGAATTTATCTGTCAATTTTTAACTTTTTATTTTATTTTTTTGAGTTGAAATTCAAATTGTGGTTGTAAAAGTTAAATAACAAAATGTTCTTTATAGAAGAATTGTGTTGAACTAGTTTCTTGTCCTTGCTTTCTTAAAGAAAAAACTCAATATATACACCAATAAAAAGAATAACTTCTATTTGCACTTGGCTTTTTTACATTCTTGAATTGGATACATCACACCTCCAATCAATTTTTATTACTACAAGGCATCATAAATAAGATATTTATCCCTCCCATTAGTACAATATCATCCTAATTAAGTAGCAAGCCACATCTTGTATGATACAAGTACTACAACCTACGACTTGTTATTGTCATCCATCTTGACCACTTAGTGAAATTGAAAGCCACATCACTTTCAACATCATTACTTATTTTTATTAAAATAATATATATCTACACCAAGATTCCATTATTATTTGACATTTGAATATTCTTCACATGCACCTTTGTCCTTATTAGTTGCTTCCCAATAAATATGACAATTATTATTGATACCAATCAATAATTATCAACAAGTTTAGTACGTCCATTCTTGAGGTAGTTGCATCTCTTGGTCATTTACCACACTTGTTTGGTCTTCATTAACCAAATTATCTGTTTCATTCTCTGCATTTGCAAACAAATCAATTACCATAAATGATTTTATTAAGATTCAAGCATCAATATTTTAATTAACCAAATCTAAGAGATCATGCATAATCATGCATCAATATTTAATGTTTCTAACCAAACAGATCATCTAATCTCGAAAATATCAATATTAATGATACAAACGTGCACAACACTTAAGTTCTAATCCAGATCATTCAATATCTTCAATTCAATTTACTGGGAAACGTAGTCAAATATGCTATGAAAACTACTCACATCCGTTCATTTTTACTTGTCTACTTCACTTTTCACATATCAAAAGAAAAACATTTTTTTTCTTCATATTTACTTTAAACGTTAATTACTTAGTATTTATTAAATCATTTTCCAACATCTAAGACCTCATATTAATCATTGTTTCTTAAGGCATGTGCAAAGTCTAAAATGAACAAGTAAAAAATGACGAAGAGAGTAAATCCATTTTTCACGAACAATTATATGTACTTTATCTTTTAATTGATCTGATAGTGTAAAAAATATTTTGTGATCATTGTATAAAGATATTAAACCAATTTATGCTTACCATTTTTGGGAAAGTGAGTGGGAGAGACAGCACATGTGTTTGATTGAGACAAAGAATCCATATGGTTGTAGTGTTGTTGCAGAGCTTGTAATACTCTTGCTGGTATTAGAACCGTCGAACTTCCTGTCCATTTGTCATCAATAAAGTATTTTCCATGTTAGTTCTTGGATTGTTAAACTATAATTTTCCATTAACCTAATTGTCATCTACTTTTTAAATTAATTAAAAGGGACAATGATGATACTTTTCTTGTTATCATGATTAAACAAGTTATTTTTATGTATTATGTTAACTTTTAATTGAAGGTTACAAGTAACAACGACATTAATTTGACCCCACAAGTAAGATATGCAAAGGGTAGAGGCTATGTAGATCTTACACATACCTTATAAGGTAGAGAAAGTATTTCTAACAAATACTCAACCCAAGAAAAATATTTCAAAACCGATTTGAAAAATTCAAAAGAAACTCATGAAAATACAAAGAAAAGTTGAATATGTTTGCAGTAAAAATAAATAAGATAATCAAAACAAAAGAACAACGATAAATTGAAAGTTATAAGTATTAATTATTCAGTCAAATATCACAAGGACCAAAAATTAGAATTTATAAATACTTCAAAAGGATTAAAAGTGATATTGTCCCAATAGTTTTCGAAAGGGCCCTTAGAAAACGGACTAGAAACCACATTTTTTTACAAATAATGATACCTTTTTCTTCCTAGCTACCATATGGACCCCCAACTAACACCCACTCATATTGATAGCTTAACCAAAACTAGAAAAGGAAATTTTATTTTGACAAAATGAAATATATTAAAATACTAAAAATAAAAACCACTAGAGTCCAGGACATTCTACCAATATATCTTTTTAGTAATTAATTTCCCTTTACAAAGTATATAATTTAATTACATTTTTTGTGGTTTTAACTTTCTTTTAAATTCAACTCACTACTCAAGTAGATATTCAATAAAAAAAATGATAAACCAAGAAGAGGTTTCTTAAAAAAATCCCTTGAAGAGAACAACATACTAATCTCACCAAATACGGAGAAGTCGATAGAATATACACAAACTTTATTTCTGTTTTTATAAAATAAAAAAATTATTTCTAATAAACTCTCTACTAAAAAAAATAAAAATATTTCGAAGCCAATAAAATAATATCTTGGAAAGGAAACAGTAAAAAATAGCTCAATTATTGTTTATGACAAAACGAGGAGTTATGATAAGCATTAGGAGCACTATGTGGTATGAAATACTCAAAAACAATTCAGATAAGAGTTATCATATGATGACGTACTTATTATAAAAATGTCTCTATCATAATTCATATTTATAAAAAAAAACATAAATTGACAATCGTGGTGGGGTAGTAATATATTATACGACTGAATATAAAGTCAGTTGTTGTTTAGCGTGGATGCCTTAAACTTTGGCAACTATAATTGATTAATCCCACTATTTCAAGATTCTCATGTAAATACATTGGCTAATTCAGATTCAAATACAGATTCCTTAGATAAGAAAATTAATATTAGTCTTTTCATTTAATAGAATCAATTAGAATCTATAATTGAGGTTACTTACAGTGTACTCATTTAATTAAAGTCATTTTCACTTATCTATTGTGGTCATTTAATGTGAATTATATGTAAGATTTAAAGTAATAAAAACGTTTAATTATATTACTATATTCGCAGTACCTATCGGCTATCACAAAAGAACAGCGAATGAAATAGTACCTCGCATAAATAAATTATTATAATCCAAATTCCATTTTATACTTTGCTGTTTTATTTTATGATGATTAATCTAAAATTAAGTTTTTATGAATTCAATCTTAACGACATGTTATTATAGTCGTAGCACTCTAATTTTAATGTTTAAGATCATAAGATTTTAAAAAAAATCCTTTAAATTATGTATTCGCTCAAAACGCATCACATAAATTGAAACGGGAGGAATACATATTATTAAAGATTAATTTGATTATTTCGTATCTAAACTAGGAATTAACTTGATTTGTTTCTTAAAATAAAATTTGATTTTTACAAACTTTACTAGTCTCGTTACAGGATTTTTACAAACTATACTAGTTTCGTTACAAGATATATATACTATTTATTTATGAGTCTCATTTATTTATTATTTAAGTTCTAAGATAAAAAAAAATGTTATGCTTTACTTGCAAAATAATTACAGATACGAAAAAATATTTAACTTATACTAATAAGGATATCTCTAAGTTATCAATATGAAATGGTGATTTAAGATTGAACGGATGGAATAAAATCCTGTATAACATTTTTCTAAGTTCTTTAAAATATGATCATAATTAAGGTAAGGGGTTGTTTGGTAACAGGTTCTGAATAAGTTATTCATTTATAAAATTAATACGATATTTGATTTATCATTTAAAAACCTGATAACTAATATGAGAAATGGAGTAATAGAAACTGAAATAACTAAATCCTACATATATGAATAAAATAACTCTACCCACCTATAAAACGACTCCTAAAGGAGTGATGGGATAGTAGCTACTAAGTAGTAACTAGTAAGTTACCTAATATTACTTTTAAGTTCGAGTTCTGATAACGAAATTGTATTTAAATAGAGAGTGTGTTATGATTTTTATCTTTAAGATAAAAGTTTTCTACACGAATTTAAGTTAGTCAGATTCCAAAATTAGTAAAATAAATAGGTCCAACAATATATACTGGAATCTAACCAGCAGCAAATGAAGGCAATCCATGTGGGCAACCTGAAAAATTCATTTCTGATTTTGATAGGTTTCTTAATCCAGTAAAAATTGTAGGCGGACAAAGCCATAACGCAACTCAACTAATTGAACCACAAATGGGGTCCTTTTTAGCCCCATTTATCACAATTTTTTTTTATTTTTAATTGAATTTAACAATTAAACAGGATTGAAAAAGTTGGGAGTAATTGATTGATTCATTGGAGTAGTAAACGTACCAGATTTCTTCTTTTTTGGTGGTTCTGTTGTTGGAGTAGGTGGAGGATTGGGATTATTAATTGTGCGAGGCAAGAAAACTCCAGTTCCAGATGACCCGGATCCACCGAGAAATATGGCCCTAATGCCTGCTCCACTACCCTGTACTGGATGTTGAGAATGAAGATGATGAATCTTATCTCCACTTTGGCCATGCCCACCAACTGTTTGTTTTTTTGTCAAACTACTCTGTGTGTTGTTTATTTCAGTTTTGAGTTGCTGAACTGACTCACTAGTTGCCCCCTTCACTCTTTTTCCTCTAGAATTAGAGGGCTTTTGTTTTCTTGTTGTTGGTTGGTCTTTCAAATGGTACACCTACAGATAATTAAGTTAGATGGTGAAGAGTTATCAAGAAACAACTTGTTGAAATTTCAAATTCTTACTTGAATGGGTCTCTTCAAATCATCACTAGAGTAAAATACAGTATTAGAATTCTTCATTTGATGATTCACAGAGTCTGCTACAGGCTTAACATATGTGCCTAAAGATTCTTGATTATAGTAACATATCTCCATAGAATTGTAATTTGACCAATTCCCAGCAAACCCATGTGTGTTTGATGTCTGAAAAAGAAAACGAAATTCATTAAAACCAATAAAAAGGGTAAAAGTTGCAATCTTTGAGAAGATGTAGTTAACCTGGACAGTATTGGGAGTAGAATTGAGGACTCTGTTTTCATCATTTTCATCTTCTTCTTCGTCATCGTCTTTAAGCATGTAATCAGCCATTTGTCGAGTCAATTGAGCAATGAAATCTTCATCTTCTTCGTTTTCAGTTTCATCAGTTTCTGTTGAGCCAAGTTCAGACCCAAAAGGGCTGCTTAAACCAGAGGAAGATGAGTGTTCTGACAACCCATAAGTACCAAAAATCGAATCATGCCCCCAATTAACTTTCACTTTCTTCAACCCATCAGTGCTCTGTTCCTCACAGCCAGTGCCTGTAAAGTTAAAATCTTGAACTTTCTTCTTCTGTTTCTGTTCTTCCATGGCAAAACCATGAGTTGGAAACAACTTGTGAGGAGGAGGAAAACATTTCTCTTCTTTCCCACGTAACACAGAAGAATAAGATGCCATCATTATAAGCTTAGTTACACACTATGTGAAGTTGTTGAATTTTGCCGTTTGAGAGGAAAGAAGATGCAATTTTTGGGAAAGGACGAGTTTGGGGGCTATCAGGTTAAACTTGGTCTTAATATAAGGGCTAAAAGAAGAGGCGCGAGTGTAAGGGTTTAGTGGTTGGACAGTACATTTGTCTGGCCACGTTATTCAACTGCCACTTGTTGGGTACTAATTACATCAAAGATTAATTTTTAATTAGGGTCTGAGCTAAAGTTTTAATTGTAAATTATGCGATAACTTAGACTTGCTTAGGTGGTTGAATAACTCCAATGTCAATCGGAAAAAAGATGATTTTTTTTAATGAATTTTGAGACAACTTAGACTTGCTTAAGTGGTTAAGCAACTTCACTATCAATTGTTAGGTTAAGGGTTTAAGTCACACTAAAGGATAAGCGGAAACACAATTGATCCTCTTAAGAAACAAAAGACATAACTTCTTCTTCTTTTTTAATTCTAAGTGAACGATTTTTTCTAAAATTAGAAGTTAGAAACTTAAAATTCTGAATTCGAAGAGCAAATTCCCTTTCGTAAAAGGGCTTCTTTTTATGGTTGTATTATTGTTGTAGTTTGTTATCCTAACACAATGGCTACTAAAGAATTACAGATGGTTATGGTTAGAGTGGTTTGGAGTGTCATACCTGTACAGTTGACTCATTGAGTTGGTAACCAATTCCCACTCTCCTAATGTTTTAAACCCAAAGGTCAAGAAAAGAGGAGAAGACAGAGAAACAAATGTTTTATTCAACTTTTCTTCTCCTTTTATTTGGCTGTGTTTGGCATGAGGGCTAACTTTTGACTTGCACCATGTGTAATGAGAGGAAAAATTGTGTAACACATGTTTCAACAATGAGTTTATGTTTCATGCATGTACTTTGTAGAAATCAAGATAAGGAGGACAACTTAATATCGTAAACGATATGAAAAAATTAATATTACGAAATTAAATTTGATCGGAGCTCTATGAAACTATTTCTTAATTATCAGACTAGTAATCTAAGAAAATTGAATTAAAATTTATCTTATTAAATTAAACCCCTTTTCACTTGTATTAAAATTTTAACTCGATCCGCCTATGTTTATATGTCGAACTGTAAAAGTTATTCACCAAGTCAAATGATAATTCATGTCCGATGATTCTTGGAATCTTAGTGGTCCAATAAAATTCCCAAGTTTTAACTATCGACGCGTCATACGGCACTTTGGTATAGCGGCGGACCTAATTTATAAGTTATATTATTCACAGACGGTAATTCAGTAACTTTTGTGCATACTTTTTTTAAAAAATTATATAATTTTGATAAATATTTAATTATTCTCTATGTCCCTAATTACTTGTCTGCTTTTTTTTTTTAATTGGGAAAATTATATATAATAGCAAATTATTAATTCAAATTAAATGCTATAAATATAGTTTGATTTAATTGTACCCCATAGCAAACTGTTGTTATTTCGTCTCTCTCCTGGTGAATCTCGCTCGCCACTCTCGTTCTCTCCCTCGCCTCTCTCATTTTTTATACAAACGCAAATGTATAAAGTGTGTTTGTGTTTGTATAAAGCGAGAGAAAATTGTATATATACATATATTTTCGTTCACCTCTCTCCCCTCTCCCAGATCTCGCTCTATCACTTGCCTCTCTCACTTTATACACAAAACGCAAATGTATAAAATGCGTTTGTGTTTGTATAAAGCGAAAGAAAATTGTATATATACATATATTTTCGTTCCCCTCTCTCTCCTCTCCCAGATCTCGCTCACCACTCTCCCAGATCTCGCTCGCTCACTCGCTTCTCTCACTTTATACAATTGATCTTTTGTATATGTGTACCAAAGCAGATTATACAACTGCTGTCTTTTGTATATGTATAGCGAAATATACATATTTATGTTTGCTATGGAGCACAATTATGCAAACTTTGCTATAACATACAAATATGAATTTTGTGTTTGCTATATGTGAAAGTTGCTCTTTTTTATTTGTCCATTTTGACAAATCAAGAAAAGACAAAATATTGTTATCTAGTATACCCTCAATTAATTACTTTGAAAAAAAACATAATTCTTGAAAATCTTAATTTTTTAATTCATCTACTTCATAATTAATAGGGGTAAAATGGAAAATTCACTATGTCAATTATTATTTTCTTAATTGGTGTGTTAATTCAAAGGTGAACAAGTAATTAGGGACAGAGGAAATATTAATTTATAATTATTATAAAAACTCATAAATTTCAAATCTTAAATACTGTTTGACGATGAAGAAAAATCCCCGTGAAGGAGTATATTTTTTTACTGTCGTATTGAGAAAAGTTAATGGTGGGAATCACAAACTTTAAAAGCTAAAATCCACTAGCATTTGTTGCCATGGCTAATCACCAGCTGTTGTACTGTCAACAAAGGATTAGTTGAAGCTTTGTTTTAACAAAAACAAAAGGATTAGTTCAATAATCAAAACTAACCCCCAAAATAAAACTAGTCATGCATTTTTAAAAAATGTAATTCTTGTACACATTCATAAGGGTCATTACATAAGTTAAAAAAAGAGTTAATGAAAGTTAGTGAAAGCCAAATTATTTAAACATATTTTTGTAATAACATGCTCATAGATCTAAAATGGAGCAAATACAAAAGTAGTTGTCTCTTGGGCAAAACTCAAGACAGAGAACCAACCGACAATAAAAAATGACTCTTATTTAAGGAGTCGGCCGTTAAATGGAAAATGAAACACTTGCCGACGTTGGCCCAATGATTATTGCACGGAACCAAAATTTTAAGTTTATAGATTCGAAAGGATAACAAGGCCAAGAATTATGGTGGATGATTCATCGATAATTGAGTATTGTTTAAATTTTTCTTCCTAGTTATATTTATCCGAAATCATCTTTTTATCTTTACATGGTAGAGTTATGATTTACGTATAATCCACCTTCTTCAAATCTCACGTATGAAATTACTCTAAGAATATTATTATTATTATTATTATATTAGATGTTGGATAAATTATTTATAAATATAAAATTATATATATATATATATATAAGAATTGAACTAAAATTATTTATACATATAAAATAATATATATATATATATAAGATTTGAACTAAAATTATTGAATTCTGCCGAATCTATTAGGATGGCTCTGCCTCTACAATTATAGCATATTGTGAGCTTTAATCCAACTTAGATAAATAAATAAAAAGTTACTGTGTTAACGTCAAGTCTTCAAACCAATAAATACATAATACAAGTTCATATATAATATTTTTAATATGTAATTATGATTATATTAATATATATTGTCACTTTATATAATTACTTAATTATAGAAAATTTCCATGATTTATTAATATAAACATTTGTTAGGGTAACTATTTACTATCTAACTAAAACATATATTTTCAGGTCAATTTTGGGGGTTTAATTAAATTCCTTACTTTCGACTCAAAATATACATATGTATTTGAAAAAAATAAAATAAAATTATATCTATAAAACAAGGTCACATTTGTTGATATATAAATCTAGTACTAGTATAGATTTACGTGTTAAAATCATTTAACTTTTGGGTTTAACAAGCTAACTTAAAGTAGTATGATTCTTAAAATTTATTGTACCTTTTAGCTGATTGTTAGAATGCATTTATCTATTATCTTGCGTGTATTAAACAATTTTTTAAGGCCTATCTTAACGTCAGCTTACTTCTACATGTCAATTCATGTTTAATAATGACATGGATAGAGTACTGCAATTTGAGAACTTTAATTTCCTGTGTTATATTGCAAATAGATTACATTACAACATATAATTTTATTAATATTTTGTGTCAACATTATATTATATAGCCTTACACCCCCAAATGATATACTCCATCTACTTCTTATTTAATCGCAATATTTGACTGGGTATTCAAGGTATTAGTTTAACTTATACATATTTTATGTGTCTTAAGACTCTCGGGGGACATTTGATATACAACTAGTTTGGAAATACATTATGTAAGTATTAAATTTTGCATAAAATATTTCATATTTGGTAGTTGGTTAGGAGGTAAGTTATTCATGTTTAAAATTAATATAGTAGTATTTTGTTTCAAGTATTAGGAATTCACATAACTAATACATATTGCATAAGTTATGAGGAAATTTATGTACTATTTTATTCAAAATAAAAAATGAAATAAGTTTTAATACATAAATAACTAATACCTGCGTAACTCTAATTCTCTCACCAACAACCAAACTAATCCAAAAGAATAGTAGTCTTACTATTTTCATTCACTTAATTAAGTGGTTGCTCTAAAGTTATTTGTTCATCAAAGGTAGAATAACGTGCAAGGCAACTCCGATATTTATATACACACTATACTAGAGACGTATTCTCACAATATATACTCTATGATACAGACACACAATTATACTTATCAAGCCTGTTATTACATTTGTCGTGATGACATGATCAAATTAATTATAGAATTTTATCTATTTAAAAAACAAGTTGCTATCATAATATACAATTAATTTTGTTGCCTAATAATTGACAACTATCGTGACGAAGTTATGAATTTTGCTAAGAATGTAAAAAGAAAGATTGATCTATATACATAGTATTATATTCTATATGCATAATATATTTTTTGTAAAATCTTTGTTTCCGACACTTTGTGGAATGCTTGTTTGCCAAGAATATGAATATAGAACTCATTAAATTTAAATCGATTATAAATCAATCTCTCGCGGCACAAATAATTCTGTAATTTTTTAAAATAAACATATTAAGCTGATAAAATATTTATGTATTATTAATTGATTTAAAAAAATTATGGATCTTTCTCTAATACTATATCAGACGATAGCAGAATGATGATGCAACAGTATACATGATATATGCTGTAAATAGCGACGTGTTAGAGGATAAAAACCTGAAGATTCTACGTAGATTTTTTACATTTTACTTTTATCATATACTATTTCCACAATTTATTTTTACTTGTCATTGTTTGACCTGACACATTCATTAAGAAAATAATTATATATATATATATATATATTACCAAACTATCCCTATTAAATGATGTTTAGATTAGATCTTGAAAGATGATTTGAAAAATAAGTATTTAATGTTGAGGTAAAACATGAAATTATTTTTTGTCTTTTCTTGATATTTTAAAAGTGACAAATAAAAATGAAAATCAATTTTAGAAATAAGTGACTAGTAAGTAATTTAACATAGTAAAATTAAAGTATATAGTCGTTAAATATAATATGGTAAAAAAGGAAAGAACAAGGAAGTATTTACGAAACCCATGTCATTCGTTTATTTGATTTTTATAAGCGTGGAATGTGGATACGTTTTTATCCTTACTAGCTTACTTGAAAGATGAATAATTTATGGGTCAACTATATATGTATATTATTGGCTGGGTATGTTGGGATTTTGTCCCGACTAATCATCGTGAGTTATTGTGATCTCATATTGAGGTGTGAAGAGGATAGAGTGTGTGCAAAACTGTAAATTTTATCAACAAGTAGGGAGATTATTTTTAATAGATCCTCGACACAAAAAAAAGGTCTTTTAATAGATAAAAAATAAGTGACTTGGACAAAAAGAAACGAAGTAATTTAGACAAAATAAAATTGTTGATAACCTCAGACGAATTAATCGAAGGGCCTTTCTCCCTTGTTTGAAGTCATATAAAACTTTCTTTCTTCAATAGGCAAACAAAGAGGAAATCTGCCATGTATAATTGAAATCCAATGCAGATACCATAGCCAACTAATTGGTGGAAAGGTTTTGATTTCAAAAATGAACATATTGGATTGTTTTGTTGTGTTTAAATTCCAAAAAATTGTATATGGTACAGTGTGATTGTTTTATTAAATAATATAATATTTCAATAAGTAAACAACAAGTCGTTGTAGTATAGTGGTAAGTATTCCCGCCTGTCACGCGGGTGACCCGGGTTCGATCCCCGGCAGCGGCGTCAATTTTTTTTCCTCCTCTTTTTGAAGATTATAACAAACAAAATGCCCTACAAAAATCTCACCACTGATAGCCACTCATCCCAGAAATGGCGATTCTCAGCTTCTGCTTCTGTTGTTCAAAACTCCCCTCAAATCCAAAACTTCACAATCTCCATCTTTCCCCACAAACTCATCAAGCTACATCACAGGTTTCTCTAAAATCAGCTGAATCTTCGAGAAATGGTTTCATCTCATTAAGCGAATCAATCTCACGAGCAAGTTTTCTGGCCCTTCTCTCTGCTTCAGTCTTCTTTGCTTCAAATCCTGCTTTAGCCTTTAAAGGCGGAGGCCCTTACGGTGCTGGAGTAACAAGAGGCCAAGATCTAACAGGGAAGGATTTTAGTGGTAAAACGTTAATCAAACAAGATTTTAAAACTTCAATACTCAGACAAGCTAATTTTAAAGGTGCGAAGTTACTCGGAGCTAGCTTCTTTGATGCCGATTTAACTGGTGCTGATCTATCTGATGCGGATCTTAGAGGTGCTGATTTCTCCTTAGCTAATGTGACTAAGGTGAATTTAAGCAATGCTAATTTGGAAGGTGCACTTACAACGGGGAATACATCTTTCAAGGGTTCCGTTATACAAGGGGCAGATTTCACCGATGTTCCTCTAAGAGAAGATCAACGGGAATACCTTTGCAAATTTGCTGATGGAGTGAATACAGTTACTGGTAATGCAACACGAGAGACATTGCTTTGCGAATAGCTTTGTGTAGTGTAAGCTTTGTACTCCTTATAATTTTCCCTGTATATGA
Organism: Solanum chiquidenum; assembly: GCA_029582725.1. Lineage (NCBI taxonomy): Eukaryota > Viridiplantae > Streptophyta > Magnoliopsida > Solanales > Solanaceae > Solanum > Solanum chiquidenum. The sequence continues at coordinate 21,199 of JAJOOS010006755.1, forward strand.
GTCTGGCTATTCAACCTGTTAATGAGGTTCCACATAAACATCAGCAGTTGGAACCCGTATTCGGTTTGATTATATTTGATCAAATTGCCATATAGCTTGTATTTGCATTATTATGGTTCACTTGCAAGGCACAAAGATTGATTTGGATGACTTGTCATGGTAGCTTGATATCTCTGACGTCTCTGATAGTTTAAGACTTATTAAAATGATGATTTGAAATCCTTTAACATTGTGGCACTTATCCCAATGTAATACGATCTCTAATAATCCATTTAAGTTACTTTGTTGCTCAAACTAATGATTCAACTGCTTCCATTATGGTTAACCTTTGGAATCTTGAAGGGAAGTAGGTAATATCACTTCTCCACTTAACCCCTGTTATCACAAAAGGTTCAAGATTCCAAAGCTTAGCTATAAAGGAGGGAGTTGAACTAGCATCAGTTCGAGCAGCACAGCACCTTATATCAATTAGAGATTGTATTTCAATGCGAGAAGTACCCTCAATGTTGAAGGATTCCAAATCCAACAATTTAACAAGTTTGAACCTGTCAAAGATGAAGGAGATATCATGCTGCCATAACTAGCTATCCTAATCGATCTCATTGAATGGTAAAGACTACATTTTGAGTGAGATGGCCGCCACACATCAATCTGATCCTGGTAAGAATGAAACAAAATAGAATTTGTTGATTGTTTGTGAATTATGCTTGTCTGATTCTTATTGTTGTGTGATCCAAAAAGTATTCCATGATCACGGGTTGATGTTGTGGTACAATCAATCCAAAACATTTCCTATTCAGAGGAATATTGGAGATCCCCACATGCCTCCATTATCATGCTTCCTAGGTCATTATCAATGGAACTGCCACCGAGCCATTATACTGGCGAAGTAAATTGCCTCTGAAATGAAATGGGGTCTTCAGTTTTCGGTTTATCACATTTTACATGATTAAAAACTAGAAGAAAGATGATAATAAGTCCTGGCCTTCATTCCCTGCTAAAGAGTGGTGCTAGAAGTGCAAAATTGAGCTCATTCACGTATCAGCTTTAGATGACACAGTAGTATGAACTCGCTCTTTACCATGGCACTCTATCTCGGCCTGCCCTTAAACTCCCACCAACCCAAGTGCTGCAACAAAGCTCTGCATTGATGGTCCAACAGTATCTATAGATCTTGTGAACTTCAACACACTTATGTTTCAGCATTCCTCTTTTCCTGTGTACTTGAGTTTCCCCAGAAACAAGATAGTAGGCGTAAAGGATAAAAGCAGCAGTGCTCTAGGTTGGGACTTCGAATTGTCCTAAATGGTGCAAGTCAGGCGCCATTAAACCAGTTGATATTACCTGGTGGATCTCTACTTTATATATATATATATATATATCTATAGTTTTGCATGCCTTTATTTGGTTGAATATTTATCACTAAATGGATTTTCTTTCCTCTTTGGAGAAGGTATTATTTCTTCAGAAAAGAAAGTTTTTTCATTGCCAATTCTGTTGCTTTTATATTTTGTAGCTCAATCGTTGCCAAATTCTTATTACCTTGCCTTGGATGGAGAAGTCCAATAAAGTACTGTATTCATATAGGATCAAGGCAGTTTGTAAGCTTTCAAATTTGACCACTGTCTTCTGAAGTAGTGCTTGGTTTTTGGTTCTTGAGAAAAAGGTTCAGGTGATTGAGCTCCAATTTTTTAACTTTCATGGCATAAGATCAAGGCGGTTGAAGATTGTAAAGTTCTTCCAAGATTTTGCTCGAATGTAATCAAAAGGCAAGGATTTTAGGTTCAGATTTAGTATTCAAGGATCAAAATTGTCGATTCCAGGGTTACTTGGGAGGTTGGTTAAAGCCTAAAGGTAAGGACCAAACTCTAATATTTGAAGCTCTACAACATATTTTCATAAAGAATTCATCTTTTCGGGATAAGTAGACATACCCAACTCTAAAAGCTCAAGGAGTATTACAGGTCTATTGTTGTCAGCAAAGAGATGAGGTAATATGTTTGTGCCCACTGTACCAGTGCTTAAGAAAGACTTATGTGAAAGCATAGCAGGGAAATTATGTAGCAGAAAGCCTGTTTGAAATGTCCCTTTTGTTTTTACTTATTTCTATTTGTTGAGGACCAAAAGCTGGAAACATTGTTTTGTTAATTCTTTTCTTATGTGGTCGTGTACAACAACATTATCCCTATATATGGGCTTACTACTATACTTAAGACTGCAGCAGCCTGTCTGTTTCTGTAGCAAATCCCAGTTGTTCTTTGTCGCTTTGGGTTGTTCCAGTGGTAGTAGTAACTAGCATAATAAATTGTTGAACAGGTATGGAGAACAATTGAAAAAGACCATGATGATTGAAGATACAGACTGCAGTTTGATCGGCACAATGTTCTTCAATCCTATTATGTATGTATAAAAAATAGAATTTCAAGCCATCAAAAGCATACAAAATGTTCTGTCAAGCATCAATCTTATTCAGAAAGGGCAATGCAAGTTCATTGCACAGTAGGTTTCCAAAGAACTAGTTTTATGCAAATCTTGACAAGAACTTATTCAGAAATTTACATCGTTTAATTGCATACGAAGAGTTTAAAGGAGTATAGAGATGTAGTTCCCAAAGTCCCTGCTTTGTAAGGCACAGAGCTAAAAATATTAAAAAGGTCCATGTCATATAAGGTTCAAATAACCATCAAGAGATCCCAGAGTAAAAGGTTTTGAGTCTGTCAACACATGGCCGAACTAGCAGTCTTCAACAAATCTATAGCAACCTGCTTCCAAGACTTCCAGAACTCCTGCAAATTAATCAAGAAATTATGAAACGAAATATCATTTGTAGTGCAACAAAATAACATCACGGTGTTACAGGAAGAAGTAAAAATAAGAATATATGTACTGTATGATCAACATCTTAGCTAAACAAGATACATTTTTGGAAAAGACGTATTTCTTTCTTTATGAAAATCCCCCCACCCCTTTAAGAAAGAGCAAGTTTCAGCATGAATCTGTTACAATTTTGTGGGTAAAAGAGTAATCTTTATGGAAGTAGACAACCATCATCATAAACTGTGCTGCTAAACAAAAGGTCCTCAACATAAGAAAAAACTGAGATAACAAGTTCAGAATTTGCATTAAAATTAAAATTAAATTAGAATATTTCAAGATAAAAGGTTCCGACATCAGAGACACATATTTGATTAATGAAATAGTTTTTTATGTCCCTCACTAACTTACCTCTACTAAATAAATGGGAATTCACGTCTTGGGGGATCGGAGGCCATGTTTTTAGTAATAAAGTGACCCTGAAAACAAGAATTTGCAAAAAAAAACTTAGCTTCCACTGATGAGTACTTGCAACCATTGCAATATAATTACAAACAAGCATACCTTGCCACCAATTTCCTCTAGATGCACTGTATTGGTTGTTTCCACTAGAATCGTATTCTCCTCCTTCCTTCTTGTACTGAAATGTTTATTAGTACATCAAAAGGAGTTAGTATCATCACATTGCATATTTTAAATTATGAAGATGATTTTAAGAAAAAAACTCACAGAAGGATATGATGGAGTTTTATGAGCATCGGATGATTTGATATACATGTCCTCTTGACCACCATATAAGAGAGAAGAACTTAGGGGACATGTTTCCCCTCTATCTTGAAAAAGTGATTCATGTTCCTTACTGGATCTGCAATGCCCTGCACCTTGTTTATTTGTCGTCACGTAAGCTGCTCAAGGATGTATGTTTTAGACACTACTTTATCATATATCTCACAATAAAAGTATTGCTATCTCAATGTGAATGCAGAATATACAAGCAAAAGCATCAAGTTACCACAAGTTAGAACCTAGGATTGAAAGCAATTGTTCATGATTATAAAACTGAGAAAAGAAACTGATTGTAGTGGTAAACCAACGCACTGGTTTTCCAGTGTATAATTACACGGAATCATACATCCTTCATCTATTGCCTATTCATCACTCATAGTACAAGTTACAGAGTAAAGGCTTTGTTTAGATTTATACCACAAGAAATACAGATCAAGTGTGACCAATTGATTGGAAGGGGAATGGAAAGAGGTGTCCGAGAATCTCTTGTATGTTATAGGTTTATCTTATGTCGGTAGAATCAAGTACGTGAAGCACCGCAATGATTCTCCAAGAGTCAGGTGTAAATATAGATTGGAAAATAACACATAAATTAAATGAGGTGAAACAAAGAGAGGACGAATGACAATGAGGAAAAGAGAGAGATCACAAGTGACATGACACCTGTAGCTGATTTGTTCCACGCCCTACAACCTGATGACTGCTTCTCCAGAGATTGTATGAGTTCAGCTGCCGAAGCTTTCCTTCCCATAACCTACAGGAATATGGAACATGAGATAGTACAATAGTTTTTTTACTTTATTTTCGAAAAGGAGAACACAAGCAGATCGTTTCAAACTATCACAATTAATTTCCTAGTTGACCACCAAAAATAATTTTTTCAGCTGAAACTTCTATATTGTTACAACTATCACAAAAAGAGTTGTTATGACTTCTGACAGAATCATAGAAATTAAGAAACAGAGTTTCTGGTGTTTACATGAGTTAAAGGTCTCTCAGATTTTGGTTAGGAACTCAAGTCGACTCTGCTTTACTTATCAAACCCTCCCAACAAAGAATAGCTAAGAAACTTTTTACCTCTCCTCCATGGGAAGAGATCAATCCAATGCTATGAAATTGCAATCCCTCAACTACAAGAATATCGAAAGGGAAATTCACATGAAAGAAAAAAAATGAATCCCTTCTTATCTTCTCTTTGGAAAGAGAAAACTTTGATTATAAATCTAAAATGATCGAAATCGCAACCCCTTAACTACAAGAGTATAAGTTGAATTGATCACAAAATTTGCACCCACATCAACTATTCCGCAAGGTACGTGCTATCTTCCACCAATGTAAGTACCAATTAACTCTGCCACAAGCACGCACATCAACTATTACATAAGATGCCCATAAACCACCTCTAACATGCTACCTTTATGACTTGAGGGTAAAGAAAGAGCATATAACACACCACTTCAACTGTTACCGATACCCACAACTAAAATCCTATTCGTCGACCACCAACAATCAAGTTTTCATTCACAGGTTAATACAATTCTATCACAGAAATTAGATAACAGAGTTTCTGGAGTTCACAGAAACTGATAGATTTGCCATATACTGATTAGTAAAAACCCATATCTTTCCACTCCTCCATGTTCTTCATAAACTACTTCAATTAGCAAATTGCATCTTGTTTCTACTTCTATTTTCAGTTAGACATATAACAAATTCCCAATTCCCAAATTCTTATTCCATTAAATTATTCAATTATAAACTTTAGTATTAAGTCAAATCATATATACTACTCTAATTTCGTTCACATAATGAATAAGTACCTTAGATGGTGGTGGGAAAATTGAAGAGAAAATACCGGTGGAAGCAGAAACATCAGCAGAACCCACTTGCTTCTTCTTACTACTTTCCATTGAAGAAAAAGGTAAAGTACCAAACAAAGATTTTTTCTCTATATTAAATAATTGAAGATGCAGATTTTTGTACAGTAGAGAATAAGTATATAAGAATTTTGAAAGCTCTACATAAATTGCGAGGCATAAATGTCTTACGTTACTACTACTCCGATTCATTTTACTTGATTCATATATTAATATATATAAATATTTTGTTTACTTGATATATACCCATCAAAAATAGGATTTCATTTTTTTTATTTTATTTTAGCAAAGTAAATTTTCTTTAGTAATTTTTTTTATAATTCAGTACGAAGAATAAGAGATAATAATAATTCTAAAATATAGTGCAAGATTAAATCATCTCATATTTGATTAAGAGTATTAACTAGTATTAGGATTATTTATTTCAACATATATATATATATATATATATATATATATATATTATCTCATGAAATATTTAAAATTATAAAATAATTTTGTTTATTTTATCCTCAAATTCAACAATACATTAATATTAAATAATAACAGAAAGTAGTAAAAAGTCAAATTAAAAGTTCTAAAATATGGCTAATAAGGTCAGTTTAGGAATGTATCATATCATTATATCAATAGACAATAGGGAAAAATTAATATAAAATGGAGGGATATTGAGTTTTAACTTTGACTTCAAATTTAATTTTTTTTTTTTTTAATATGAATAAAATATTATCCAAATATTCTTTTCTTAGTTGATTAATGTAAGTTTCTCTTTCATGCCTTCTTTTTCAGATTCTAAAATATCCGAATCTTGAATTATTTTTGGTATCATGTAACTTTATTTTATAAAAATCAATTTGTGGAGTGTCACACATTTTTGTAGAAAACAATTTTGCAAAACCACAACAATCACTATTATGGACCCCTGTCCTATAATACAAAGTAATTTGATGATCGAACCACATTTTAGTTTAGGGGCCAATTCAGCACCAAACATTATAGGAGTGGACTAAATTGATATTCGCCTGCATAACTAAGGTAAGTGTTATTAATATTCTTTATTGAATATTATTTTTATACATTCTACCAAACGATCTTTATTTTTTTAAGTTTTTCTACCTGAACCATCGGGTATATATGTAAATTTTCTATTTGAACTATCATCAAATAATTGTCGAAATACAGTTGAATTATCAATATCTGAATTTCATACTTGAAATTTCATATAGGAAAATTCAACAAACGGATAGTTAAGCTATCCCATACACATGAACTATCTAACTTGCAGAATAAACCAATCACCAAAAAGAATATTATGAGGAATAAGTTTGTAACACAAACATTGTTTAGGAAAAAATAACTATAATGCCATATGTATAATTCAGTATAAATTAAACACCCACCTTATCTGAATATAGATTACATTGAAAGAAATAGATTTTTCTACACTTCAAGATTTGATGCCCATCCTTTTCTCATCTCTAATTACACACACATAGATTTTATATTTATATATATAATATATGGCTGGCTCTCTTGTCTTGCTAGAGTCAATTTTCATAATATTTTTTTGTACACAAGATCAATAGGAAATTTGGCCCTTTGATTAATGATGACCCCTACCCATGAAAAGGGTTTAAATATATATGTGGCTTTCCTCATTAGTGCCATATATATTTTAATTTAATTATTAAAAGCTACATTTGAGGCAATTGACAACGTTAAAAGGCTTATGTATAAGTCGATAAAATAAAAAAGACATGTAAGAGTTAAATCACAAGTAATAGTCCTTTTCTTTCTTTCTTAGTGCTGACCCCATTTTCTCTTTCAAGTTTTCAATTTAAATATAATATTAAATTATGTCATTTTTATCTATTTGTCAAGTTGGAATCAGAATTTTCTCTCAAATGGCACTATCACTCATCGAATCAACACAAACTAACAAAAAGTCCTCCTCCATCCCATCCACACCTTCAAAGATATCTCAAAAAATCCATCCCAACAAATAAAATAAATTATGAAATCTAAAATTTAAATTTTATGTGTTAAAATTCGTAATAGTACCACAATTCATTTTAACTTGATTCACAATCAAACATTTTTTAATAAATAAATAAAGTTTGAGTTCAAATGATCATCTCAAATCATTTATTTCATACGTTCTACCGCAACAACATCTTTCACAAGAAAAATGTTATATTCGATGTTGATTAACCTTTCAGCTCTAGCCACAATTAGTCATCCACATATTTTATCTCACACATGGATTCAATCCACCAAAGTCGGGTTGGACCGTTAGAACTCTCTTCAACATGCTCATGTCTGAATTCGGATACATTATAACATACACTAATCAATCCCCTGTCCAGATAAGCTAAGCTAATACAATAACAACTCTCATAACTGGTAAGTTAAGAGTAGTTAAATTATGTGATTTTTTATTAATTAGTGATCATGATATAATCATTTAAATAAAATTGAAACGCAAGATGTATATATTGTTCCATAAACTATCGTTATCTACTATCTAGCTAGAATCTGATAAAGTGGTATAATTTTTCTTACGCTTTTTATCCCTACTTTACTTGATGGAACAATTATAAAATAGTAGTATTGAAACTAGGGGTGTGCATTTGATTTTTCGGTTTGGTTTTACACTATTCAGTTTGGATTTTTAGTTTTTGGTTTTGTAAAAGTGTAACTCAATCCGATCCAAAATAAATTTGGTTTGGTTTGGTTTTCCTCTATTCGGTTCGGCTTTTTTCGGTTTGGTTATTTGGTTATGTCAATAATTAATAACATATATAACCAAAGTAATACTCTAATATTTAATCTCTTAAACATACTTTCTAATATAAATCATAAGTAAAACTTAAAACACAATACTTATAAGTACACTTATTATAGATGTAATTCAAACATAAAATATAAATGTAATCATCATGAAAGGCAATAAATTTGGTTTGGTTTGGTTTTCCTCTATTCGGTTCGGCTTTTTTCGGTTTGGTTATTTGGTTATGTCAATAATTAATAACATATATAACCAAAGTAATACTCTAATATTTAATCTCTTAAACATACTTTCTAATATAAATCATAAGTAAAACTTAAAACACAATACTTATAAGTACACTTATTATAGATGTAATTCAAACATAAAATATAAATGTAATCATCATGAAAGGCAATAAATTTGGTTTGGTTTGGTTTTCCTCTATTCGGTTCGGCTTTTTTCGGTTTGGTTATTTGGTTATGTCAATAATTAATAACATATATAACCAAAGTAATACTCTAATATTTAATCTCTTAAACATACTTTCTAATATAAATCATAAGTAAAACTTAAAACACAATACTTATAAGTACACTTATTATAGATGTAATTCAAACATAAAATATAAATGTAATCATCATGAAAGGCAATAA
>JAJOOS010006756.1:0-55451 GCA_029582725.1 Solanum chiquidenum
TTTTTTTTGAAGAATGAATTAAAACAAACCTTTTTAAAAGTTTTAATACCATGTATAGAAATTAGAAATAATATAAATATACCCACTTTTTTTTAATTTAACTAAAATTAATATTTACGAAAATGCCCCTTGCCTACATGGACCTACCAAATAAAACTAAGGCAAAGTCCAATTTTTATTTTGGAAAATTTCATAACTCCAATTTATGCTTAAACTTTAAAAATTCATACGTTAGGCTCTAGTTTCACCTATCTATTTTTTTTTTTAGGGTCGCTACAGTATGTGTACTTTCTCCACCCTACAAGTTTTAGTTTCCTCATTCACAACTTGTAGTTCTACAAACTTAGGAAATTCTGACATCAAATCCACTTGTACCTTAACCCTAGTACAACTAGGTCGAGTCTTGTTAGTGGTGGCCATATCAAGATGTAATGGTTTTTCTACTGCGGATGCTAATATAAAAATATAAATTCCTTAACAAAAAAGGTTGGTTTTAAATTCGGAAAGGAAATACATGCCATTGCTTGTGTTGTTTCTTTACTCTAAATTGAATTTAGCATCATAAATAAACGGTCTCATCATGTATGAATATCCACCATTTGATAATATGTAGTAGCTAGGTTTAGACATCATTTTGATAAAAAAAATCCTGGCAACTGAAGCATATCAGTATGTGTCTATTTCTTAGTAATTCAATTGTACAATCCCCTTTTACATTGCATTGTATTGTAATTAGAATCCATAATTCTTCAATTTCTGGCCATTCGTACGAAAAAATTTCAACTAGCGCATATTGCAGGTTTTCAATGGTGTACAATATATCAACTTCCTCTTCTGTCCAAACCACCCTTGGAATTCCATCGTTATAGCTAAGCTTCTTAACAAGAATAGGTTCAACTAGAGTATTAGTACTTATCACTTCTTTATTTGTCCTGAGGATATCATATTGGCCTATAGCTGGTAAACCCCCCTACCAACTTTCACGTTAGGCAAATATGTATGATTGTTAGGCAAACCAGTACTAGGTTTAGGTGTTGAGTTCGAAAGTGATTAGGGCGTCATGCAGAAGCTTAAAATTGCAAATCATTGGCATGATAAATCAAATAACAAAAACTTATAATAAAAACATAATATTATTATATGAAAACTAATATAGAAGAAAACTATTAAAACTATTGAGAGAATAAATCTCCCCATAAACTAAACTCATACACGTCTACATTATGGATTCTATTGTGTTATGTTATGAGAATAAGAATCTTCAATTTATAGATCTTCAAACTTTTCCTCTAAGGAAAGAATAACCAAATATGGAAAAGAATTATATTTTCCTTTCAAGAAAAGTTTAAGTATTTATGGTAATACTTTGACTTTATTTTAAGGAAAAAATAAAACTTAAAATATGATAAGAAAATTAGGGCAAAACCCTAACAAATCTCTCCTTTTGGCTGGATTTTCTTGACAAAATTTGATTTGTCTTCTTCATATGCATGATATCTTCGTTATTTACATAATTTTCATCACTGCTTCTTGTCATGGTTAAAAATAAAGTTTAAAATATATAGGTTAAAAATAGTTTTAAATTTTTTCTTTTTTTATCTTCAAAGATGCAGTAGCAGGAATGTTGAAAATGTGGTTAAATCTCTTCTCCACATATAGCTAGACAAAAATCTTCATTATCATAAAATTTGTTTCAAATGATTTGAAACCGCTTGAACATGTCTTCAATTCTGTTGAACCATTGGATCATTGAACAATGTGCTCTGATACCACTTGTTGGGTTCGAAAGTAAGTAGGGTGTCATGCGGAAGCTTACAATTGCAAATCATAGACATGATAATATTATTACATGAAAACTAATATAGAAGAAAAATATTAAAACTATTGAGAGAATAAATATCCCCATAAACTATACCCTTAAACGTCTACATTATGGATTCTATTGTGTTATGTTATGAGAGTAAGGATCTTCAATTATAGATCTCCAAACTTTTCCTCTAAGGAAAGAATATCCAAATATGGAAAAGAATTATATTTTTCTTTCAAGAAAAGTTCAAGTATTTATAGTAATACTTTGACTTTCTTTTAAGGAAAAAATAGAAATTAAAATATGATAAAAAAATCAGGGCAAAACCCTAACATTAGGCACATGCACTACCACAAATTTGCCCTCCAACCACAGTTGAAAAATGTGGCCTAAACTATAAATAAATGTGGCATTTGATCAAAGGCTACACTTTTTTACCTATGGTAACACTTTTAAGGGGGTAGCCTAAACAAGCATAACATTTTCCTTAAGGCAACACTTTTTAGAGGAAAAGGCTACGGAATACAAGAAGCGTTGTCTTTGCATTCACCTATGACTACGCTTTTGTATACCCTACGGGCACACGTTTGTGCTTTAAAACAACACTTTCGAAGTGTCACATTTCATTCTTTATAGGCAACACTTTAAACTCGTTGCTTGTTTTTCAACATTCAGCCACACTATAAAAATGTTGGTGAAGGTAGTTATGCCTATATCTATGTAGCCACATTTATACAAGCTAAGCCATGACTTTCTGATTAAAAATTAAAATATAATAACATTATTTTTAATTTTTTTATTATTATAATATATATCTTGAAACCATTTTTTAAATAAGAAATATAAAGCATCACATTAAATAATAGAGAACAAAAAATATCTTCACAATACAAAAAACTTTAAAATATTCTAATATTCAACATCAACAGTTAGTAATGCAAACTACTTCAAAGTAATGCAAACTACTTCAAAGTGTGCTATAGTACTTTTAATAAAATTTAAAACATCCAAACTATTCATAATATTAAATCATAAATGGATAAAATTGATCAATCGAATCAACTCAACTTTCGGCCACCATTTCCAATTGCATCGCCATAAGTTTCCTACAGGTTCAAAGTGAAATTGAAACTTAATTAGATAAAAAGTAAGTATACTTAGAAAATGTAAAACTATGATTCAATAATATGTAAAACTGCAATTATGCAAAAATATAATATTCTACAATCTCGTTATGATGTGGGAGGCAGTAAATCATAGATATGCAAAAACACATAAAAATATTGCTAAAATGCAGCACACAAATATAGAAAAATGTGGTATAGATTACAGAAATGAAGAAATATAGAACAAACTTGAAGAAACATAATGCAAAAAATAAGAACGTTGCATAAATGAAAAATATTGTACATATATTAGTATTTAGTACCTATATATAGTCAAACAGATAATACCTTTGCAAGATTCAGGCCATGAGTTGATCCAAAGGAACGTGGAAGATTTTGGCCTCTTGTTGCCCGTGCACTACTAGAATCAACCGGAGATGGTAGGTTTGATCCGATAAACCCTTCTGCATCCTCAAGGTTTAGTCCAGGATTATTTTTAACCAACAATATCATGAGATGTCACAGTTGTTGCAATTCTTGCACTTCTTCCTTCAATCCTTGCAACTTTCTCAATTTAACCACTTCTTCGTTCAATTCTTTAACTTCTTCCTTAAATGAAGTGATTTCATCAGCATGTTCTTTTTTATTTTGATGATTTCCTCATCTTTTTTTAAAGAATTTCTTGTCACAGATCTACCATAGCATCGAACTCAACCATGTTGCTCATTTCCAAACACTGCCTTAAATGAGTCATCTACTGTTTCCCCAAGTTTTGACGATTTTGAAGTTCAGCCTATAAATAATACATTAGTAATTGTCTTGATAAAGCAAGATGAGAGCTCAAACCTTATCAGTTGCACCTTGCCTAACATTTATTTTCCTGAAACTAAAAGTCACTTTATAGTAGTTCACCACAAAGATGAGTCATAGTACAGACATGAAAGAACTTAATATTGTTTCCTAATAAATATTTTTGACGCTAATATCTGAAGTTTACGATAAGCTTTTTTCTGGTTAAAAAAATATCGAAAGAGCAAAGCAGAAGTGTACATAATTAAGGTCATGAATCTTGTCATAAGCAGGCTAGAAACAACACATTGAAGTTAATGTACATACATGATTACTTAGGTGAAAAGTTAAGGGCTTTGAAAAATAATTAACGGTCAAAAGAATTACTTACTATTACACCTTCAGTTTCAGGATCAACTTGCTTTTCATTCTTCGTACGAGTTGCAATAAACATTTCAGCCTTTGGTGGTTCCTCATTATTCTCTTTCGTTGCACACTACAAAAAATGTAAAAAAATATAAGCAACTAACATGTAATCTAACAAAATATAAAAGAAAAAATAGTTCAAGTATTTATGGTAATACTTTGACTTTCTTTTAAGAAAAAAATAAAACTTAAAATATGGTAAGAAAATCAGGGCAAAATCCTAACATAGTACACCTAAAGTATTTGAAACTTTGGGATGTTCTAATATGGGAAAATAAATATCAAATGATAAAGGTATCGCCGGCCCAGCATTCCAAGACGGCTGGCCGGCAGCCATATTGGCCATTCTGGTGAAAACAATTGATTAGGGTATTGTAGTGCCTCTGATATTGCATCGCCTATATCTCTCTTGTATCCTATTTTTTTTTAGAGTTTTGTTTTAAATATGTCAAGTGACTTAACATATATCCATTAATGTATTTTTTAAAAACTATTTTATGATTTTTTAATTTTTTGGCCAATTGATTTTTTAATTTTTCTCTGTTTTAAATTGTTTATATAAAAAACTGTTTTCTTTTGTTTGTCATTGTTTTATTTTTTTATGTTTTAAATAGTTATTTTTTTTAGTTCAATTTAAAAGAGCCTTAATTTAAAAATACCAAGTGGTTTGATATTAGGCTGTCATTGGCAATTGTCGATGCTTCTGCCCTTGCTTATTTTTCAAGGCATAAAATTACATATTAATTGAAATAAATGTAATAGTAAAACACTCATATTAATCACTAATTTAAACATTTACAAAATGCAAAATGAACAAATAAAACACTCTCAATGCTACAATGTGCAACCTTTTTATGTTACATTTGATGGAAATGACAGATGAACCATCTTTTTGGTACGATTTGCCTCAATGTTTATACGAGAAGATAAGATAACCTAGGCGGATATATTTGTCTTAATAAGAAAAAGCACACTCCTAATGCTATCACGTGCAACAATGTCAAATAAGATAGACAAAAATGTTCTTCAATAAAAATGTGGGGTTTATAACTTTTTGGAATGGCCTAACTAGGCATGTTGATGTGATGGTGTCTGCTTAGGCCCATTTCTTTTTATTAGATAGTAATAGTAGAAGAGAGGAGTTTACGGTCAAACATCAATTGATCGATTTATCCTTTTGCTTCAATTTTGTTTATTTTTATTCAATTTAATTTATTTGTCTTATTTTAATATGTTATGCATTTAAAAATTACAAAGAAAGTGGTACTTATAAAGAATACATATTATTTGCCTTGCGTTTTTTTTTTTGTATGTTATGTTTTGCAAAATCTATAAATGATACTTATAAAGTTAGATAAAAGAAAAGTGAGTTGACATTTCTCTTTGGTCAAAAATCTTATTTATCATTTTTATCCTTTTTTTGATAATTTTATTATTATTATTATTATTATGCAAAAATAAATGGTGTTAATTAGTACTCCTTCATTTTTTTTTAAAAATATAAAATTTAATTGTCTTTATTATAATTCCATGACTTTTGATGGTCATAACTAACTCCTAAATTATATTGATAATCATGATATATATATATATATATACACACACTCCTTTTTTTAACTTTTTATTTCATTTCTTTAAATATCTATTAGTTAAATGAATTAACAAAATTCTCATAAATAATATTGTTTTTGCAATAAATTTAAGGGGAACTTTCACAAATAGCCACTACAATAAACTTAATTATGCTCCATAGCTATAGTTTGCATATTTACGGGTTGTAGCTATAGTTTAAGCTTCCTCATTTGTATAATTCGCGGATTTGTATAATTCGCAGGTTTGTATAATTCGCGGGTACATTTGTATAATTCAGTTATTTTTGTATAAACTCGAAAAAATGAATTTATACAATTACAAACATCAGAAGTGCAACTAGTTATACAAATTATATTATACAAATTCTGAATTATACAAAAGTTATACAAATTATATTATACAAATTCTGAATTATACAAATACGCGAATTATACAAAACTAAAAAGTTGAGCTGTGTAATTATAGCTAGAAGTAAGCCGCAAATTGTAATTAAGGTAAACTATAGCTATATTAAATAATTAACTAGTATATATTTGCTTATACGCGTAATTTTTCCTAAATTTAATCTCAAATAACCGTTTGTTTGAGTTAGCCAGGTAACAATAAAATTCAATTAAAATTGAGTTATTAGCCCACAATAGCCTAGCTAGCTATCTCACTTTACAGTAAAGCATATAATAATCAATTACTATTACTCAATTTTTAATTTTTTTTTAATTATTTATTTCATATTAATGCATCACATCGTCTCTATAATAAGAGTCTGTTTGGATTGGTTTAAAAGTTGGTCAAACCTACTTTTTAAGTCAGTTTTTGACTTCTGAAAGTGTTTGGCAAATATCAAAAATAACTTATAATAAGTAAAAAAATGACTTAAAATAAGTTAGGAAGTGTTTGGCAAGGTAAAAAATGACTTATAATAAGTTAAAAATGACTTAAAATAAGTCAGAAACCAAAAGTAGGTCTCCCCCTACTTTTTATTTTTTGACTTAAAAGTCATTTCAGTTTGACTTTTTATTTTTGACTTAAAACTTATTTTTTTAAGCCAATCCAAACGGGCTCTAAGTGTAAGGAAAGAGGAAGAAACTTTGGTAACAAAATGAATATTAATTTATCGATTAAATAATACATCTATAAAATAATAATATTTTACGGTCCCAATTATATTAATTTAGTGAGGTTTTACTATAATTTGCTTATGTGAGTTCTTTCCAATACTCTTTAACTTTAGTTTTAATTTCAATTCTTCAAATTAATTAATTTGCAATTGTTAGAATTTCATCACAGATTAATTAGTAATGATTAATATCTATTTTTTGTTTGTCTTATTTTAAACAATTCCAAAAGTTTTCAAATATAATTAGTAATAATTTATTTTATTATTATATAGAAATAGTAGATGAGAACTTATGTAAGACCAAAAATCATTTGTTATGTACAACGCTTATTTAATGTATTATTTACATAATTAGTGCATTATTTATGAAAAACAATTAAATAAGAACAAATAAGATGAAAGGACTTATGTAAATTCACTAATTAATAGTAGATGAGAGAACCTATGTAAAACAAAAAATCTTTAACTATGCATAACGTTTGTTTATCATACAATAACTATAAATATTTTTATTTATATAATTAACATATTATTGGTGAAGCAACAAATAAATAAGAATGAGTAAGACAAAAACTTACAAATTCTTTAATTGAGTGCAAGATTAACCTGTAATTACAATTACTAATAAATATTATTATTAGTAAGTATTTTTGTTCTCAGTAACTCATCCTCGTTTGAAAAGATGGCTCCCTTGAATTGTATTATTATGAAAATATTATATAAATTCAATAAGATCTTAATGGTTGCGCGAAGCGTGAACCTATTTACTAGTTACTATATACTAGAAAAGTGCATACATGAGCTTAGGGGCAGTCGGTTAATGGACTGATTTGACCGTTTGAATCAATTTCTTCTATTTATATTTAATATTTAATATTTTTTATGTTTTAGTTTTTTTGTCTCGCTTTTCTTTTTAGTATATTATGTATTTAAAAATTACGAAGAAAGTGATAGTATAAGTCATAATGAAAAATATATTGACTCTACAAATTTCATGTGTGCCTCATAAATTGGGATAAAGAAAGTAACATATATTAGTTAAAATAACATTAAAAATATTGTAATTCACAAAAATTAACAACTTAAAATATTTAAAATCATATAAAAATTTAATTAATTCTCCTAATTATATTTGTGCCAACATGAAATAACATATATTGGGTCTGTGCTCGGACGAGCTCTCGTATCTAATCATATAATAAGGTTAAAAAAGTGCGAGGAAAAAATGAGAGAAAATAAAATCAGTTGTAGTTGTAATAAGCACGCCTTATCTAGGAATTAGGATTAAGATTTATAGGGTGAGTTCGGTAGGAAGAAAAAAAAAACATATTTTTAGTGTTTTTAGTAAGCAAAAAAAAAGATATACTTAAAATTTATATGCAATCTAGCAAAATATTATAAGAATGGGATAATGGGTACTGGAGAGTGAGATTATGATCAAGTGACTAGAATTAGATCTTATATAAGAAAGTCATTTTTTATTCTCATTTTTATGAAACTTATTTTCCTAAAAATAGAATCTAAAACATTTTGACCAAGAAACCTGATTAAATTAGAAAATTATCCGTATCGAACACACCCTTAGACTTTCCTTAAGCTACAAAATCTAATCACTTTGTTACCAAATATCAGAATAGTTTTTATTGGAAAATTGGATTTGTTATTATAATATTTGAGATTTTAAGAGAATAAAAAGTAGTAGTACTAGTAATTTGTTATCAAAGTCTATGGTTGGAATAATTTTAATAAGAAATAGAAAGTGAAAAGTGAGAAGAATGAGGGTTTGTTACGGATGTAGTGTGAACCACTTGATTTCAAATGACTTAAAATATTGAAGTTAAAATAGTGACATGTTTCTTTGAAATATTGAAGTTAAAATAGTGACATGTTTCTTTGAAATTGTAGGTGCATTTTCCATCTAATACTCCCATGCCTATAAATTCATAATCCATCTATCAAACTTTTCACAACATCTCAGACTTTCTGTAGATAGAGAATTATAATACAACATGTTTTCTCTTTGCTTGCAGCCTAGTGCTAGGTGAACTTTTTTCTATCACTTCAACTCTTTTATTTTTGTTTCTTTTCTATCACTTATTATTTATTCTTTCACATATATATATATATATGCAGTTTGAAAGTGCAAAGAGAGGAAATTATTGGTACGTGACTTTATTTTACATTATTTTGTTGTCTTTCTTTTTCTTTATGATATATTGATGATATATAGGATCAAATGGAAATCCATGCAGGGAGTAGAGGTTATTATTCAACAAGAGTAGCCCGCAACCCAAACATGGAAAAGTTGCAAACCAACTATTTGTTTCCTGAGGTTAGTATAATACATAACGGAGTCGTTTTATGTGAAGGATAAGAATAAATAATACTCGAATAAGAAAATAGTTTTGAAATAAAATTTTGGCATGTTATTTGATTGTCATGTTTGGGATAACTTATCCCATCATTTATACCATAGTGATGGTATAAGTTATTCCATATACATGGTGTGATAAGTTATCCCATGATAACTTATCTCCAACCAAATGACCCGTTAGGGCTTTAATTTCATGCTTGCTTCTTTAATTTATCCTTAAAATTACATGAGGTCTGAGTCTAGATAGGGTCATCCGAATAAGATTGGGGATCTAATGCCTAATTTGATAGAGATGTCTTATTTATTTTCATAGTTGACACATACAAATTAAATAATTATAACACGTTCAGTATACTCCTACAAGTGAAGTATGCAAATGGTAGGATGTACATAGATCTTATGAAGTAATAATATAAACAATATAAAAAAATTTCAATGAAAATATATAATATATAGTTAGAATAATAAAACCTAAGTCAAAAATTTGAAAGTTTATATAATGATATTGACATAGTGTTACACTGAATTTTACAAATTGATATAGTGATATTAAAATAGTGTTGATTTGTTATAATGTTTGAAACTTGAAAGAGAAACACCAAAAAATAAATTCAATCTTTTTATAAACACATAACAGTAGATTTTGCATAATGCATAAGGTTTGACCGTTTGAGAGACTTTAGAATATTTTAAAATGAGAGAATAAAAATAGTAAAAAGAGAATGAAAACAATAAATATAAAAATAATAATGTGGGTTCATAAAAATCGTCATCACGATATAAATGATGCAACAAAATAGGTTATCAGATAAGAAAAATGTTAGTGTCTTTATGATCGACCTGACCCTGAATCTAGATTAATACTATTTGTTTTTTTAGATTAGTACTAGTATAAATTCCATGTGATTTGGTTATATATTTAATTTTAATGGCGAGGTATTAATTATTGTATTTTGGTAACTTATTTCACATAACAGATATTAGAGAGGAAGCTTAAGCATGTGGAGAAGTACCCAAATGCTAAAGTAATAAGCCTTGGGATTGGTGACACCACACAGCCATTACCCCTACCTGTAGCCTTGAGCATGTCTAATGTGCGTAACATAAATCATCAGTGCTGTTTAAATTGACTTATTTTTACTTGCTTTTAATTTTTAAGCTATTTTTTAATTTGTTATAGTTGGTTTTAATTAACATAAAAGTTTTTAAAAGCATTTTTTAAGTTGAAAATGTACCCAAAAAAATAATAATACAAAAGTAGATATGAAACATTTCCAACTTACTTTTGATTTTTAGCTTATATGTCACGTTTAAAAATCAATACAACCACCCCCTTAGTATACTTTACCCACGAGAAGCTATATATATATTTATATATATATATTGTATATAAAAATGTTATAATAATATTGTTAATTTACCCCTAAATAAGCTGAAATTTTCAAATGCTTTTGGGTGTTAATTAATACCAAAAGGCCATTGGATGGAATAAAATAAGTTTGAATAATTTAAGCATTTTCCACAAAAGGATTTCGGGGAAGTTTAAGGATTTCTCTTGTCAAAAAGATTAAAGTTAATTAACCAACATATTATATGTTTTTAAAGATATTCGAAGAATAATTCAAAATTGAATAAGACCATAGAAAAACCAGAGGAAATTCCACAACATTTCTTTTTATGTTTTGATTTAATTTTACTGTCATATCATTCTAAATCAAACAATGCACACCCCTATTTTAATCATTGGACGCCATCGGACGTCAAACAACAAAATTTTCAACCTAAAAATTATTTTTTTATGATTTATAGTTTTTATTTGCAGTATGCACGTGCTCTTTCAACACCTCAAGGATATACTGGCTACGGACTGGAACAAGGGAATAAGGTGGGTCATACTCTCTCTTTCCTTTTTGAGTTATATATTTATATATACGGGTGTGTTTTGTACGAAAGAAAATATTTTCACGAAAAATATTCAGAATATAATTTTTTGAAAAATAAATGGATTTTTTATTTATTCTTTTGTGTTTGGTAAATAAGCAAGAAAATATTATCCCAAGGGTATACTTTCCCTGTCTCTTATATTAACTGAATTTATAAGACAATACACACTTATTAAGAAAAACATTTAAGGATATAAATTTAGATTGTGTTTTTCACTATTATCCTTTGTAAAATCATAAATATAATGCTGAAAGTAGTGGAATTAACCTCTTAGAAAATATCAAACTTTATTAAAGACAAATATGAAAAAAAATTCAAACATACATTTTGAACTTTGAACAATTTAATTATTTTGAACAATGAAAAAAACCCTCAAAAATTCAGTTAATATGAAATAAAAAAAATATATGTTGTCTAGCAAAACACTATGGAAGTGAGATGGGATGGTGGCAGGATTCAAGGGTGAAGGTTGAGGGAGTTGGGTGTATGGGGAGGATACATTCAATTTGAAATATCACCTGTTTTTCCTACTTCCATTAAAGAAGTCATTTTTCTTATTTTTGAGGAACTTGTTTTCTCGAGATGAGGAAAACAATTTGACAGACCAAGCATAGAAAGATTGAAAACTAGAAATATTTTCTCTGTACCTAACATACTCTTAACATATTTCCTTTTTCTTGTTGACCAAATAAAATTAAAGTAATTTTATTGATTGAATTTGACAGGAACTAAGAAGAGCAATTGCAGAAACAATATATAAAGATCTTTTGGTAGAAGAAACTGAGATCTTTGTATCTGATGGTGCACAGTGTGATCTCTCAAGAGTTCAGGTATTTAAATTAATATCCCATACTCCCTAGTCTTCTCAACTGTACCATGTAAAATATTATCTCTATTTAAAAAAAAATGACCTAGTTTAACTTAGAACGGAGTTTAAGAAAAGAAAGAAAACTTTTGAATCTTGTGATTTTGAATTAAAGTTATGTCAAATGTACCAAAATATCCTTTAATCGTGTGGTTTTAAACATGTCATGTGAAAAGTTGATGTTAAACTGTTGCCAAAAACATAGAAGGGTCATTCTTTTTTAAATAGATTAAAAATAGAAACTAGGTCATTCTCTTTGAAATGGAGGAAAGAGTTGTCATTTGACATGTTTGGTAACACAACAAATTTTTACTTGCAGCTACTCCTAGGTTCCAATGTGTCAATTGCTGTGCAGGATCCATCATTTCCAGTGAGTAACTCGTGCTCTTCTCTTCCCACCCCCATAAACAAAAACAATCAAGAAGAAACCATTGAAAGTTACTAAAAATTTAATTTGAAATTTCAACTTAATTATTTACACTGTTAACAGGGATATATAGATTCAAGTGTGATTATGGGGCAGAGTGGTGATTTGAAGAATGATTCAGGGAGATATGGAAATATAAAGTACATGAAGTGTAACCTAGAGAATGATTTCTTTCCAGATCTGTCCAAAATTGAAAGAACAGATGTTATCTTCTTCTGCTCTCCAAACAATCCCACTGGTCATGCAGCATCTAGGCAACAATTGCAGCAACTTGTAGAGTTTGCACAAGTAAATGGCTCAATTATTGTGTATGATGCCGCTTATTCTGCATATATTTCAGACTCAAGCCCTAAATCAATTTATGAGATCCCTGGTTCTAGAAAGGTAATATTATGAAAATTTTCTAGTGAAGAATTACTCTCTCCGTCACATTTTATGTGAGGTAATTCGGCACGAATTTTAAGAAGAAAAAGAAGACCTTTAAAACTTGTGGTCCAAAATGAACGATAGAAATTTGTGTGGTTGTAAATCATTTCATTAAGAATAAAATAGACATTTTATAGTTAAATTGTTACTTAATATAGAAACACGTCATTTTTTTTGGACTGACTAAAAAGGAAAGTAAGTCACATAAATTGGAACAGAGGGAGTATAACTTATAGATTCATCTTTAAACTGATTATTATTTCTTGCTGCAGGTTGCCATTGAGATCTCATCTTTCTCAAAGACTGCTGGATTCACAGGCGTCCGTCTAGGATGGACTGTAGTGCCTAAGGAACTCCTTTATCTAAATGGATTTCCTGTTATACACGATTTCAATCGCATAATATGTACTAGCTTTAACGGTGCTTCCAATATAGCTCAGGCTGGTGGATTGGCTTGCCTATCCTCAGAGGGTTTCAAGGAAGTTATGTTTAAAGTAGACTACTATAAGGAGAATGCAAGGATTTTAGTTGAAACTTTCACTTCACTGGGATTTCGAGTTTATGGAGGTAGCAATGCGCCTTATGTTTGGGTTCATTTCCCAGGTTCCAAATCATGGAATGTGTTCAACTGGATTCTTGATAAGACTCACATCATTACAGTTCCTGGAATTGGATTTGGTCCAGCTGGTGAAGGATACATAAGGGTTTCTGCTTTTGGACACAGAGAGAGCATCTTGGAAGCATCTAAAAGACTCATAACCTTACTTTGTCACACAAATTAATACTTACTTTCATTCTCTGTTTTGACTTGTAGTTGCTTCCAACTTCTCATTTTTCATGTTTTACACTTAATAAGATTCACTTAAATAGTTGACACTCTTTTATTTTTTTTGTTTTCTCATCAATTATCATTTCTCTCATCTTGGAAACAATTGCATTATATTACTTCATAATATGTCTTGCACGTCCATAAGATACTTGAGCATCATTCACAATTTAACCTTAAAAATTAGAATTTCAAGAAACCTTAAAACCAACAGAAAAAATTAAGCTATATTATGAGCTAGTGTATTCCATGCATCAGGGATATATACAAATAATTCATCATTTCAGAAGAACTCATCAAAATCTATATATCCTTGCAAGCAATATCTATTTTTCAAGAGATTATGATTTTCTTTTGTAGCATTTTGTCACGTCATTAGTCTTCTACTAATCCCTCATGCGGCTCTTGACAACTTGTTCACGTCTTGCACCAGACAATACAATAACATTTATATAACAAGAAATTTGTAGATTAAAATATCAAATTTTAGCAAAATTTAGTGATTCTTTACCAGAAGGCCTCTTACGGAAGAAATAATCCCAATAATCAGAAAACAAGACATGTTTGTACATTGGTTTTTCTCTATCTTTCAGCATTTATGGAAATGGACCAATGACACTGTCAAGGCTAGGATTCAAAAATAACAGTACAGATATTCGAGTCATGCTTAAATCAACTGCTACAAAATGCTCAATACTCTTGTATCGATCATTGCTCATGATCTGCACCGAGTCACCTATGTTAACCGTTAAGGCGCCTTTGATTGGAGTTACGTGGATCTAATTATTGCCTTTAGTCCCTCGCACATATAGACCTCCCATTTCGTCTTAGAAGAACAGAGTGATGCAGGACATGTCGCAGTGTCGGCGAGACCCAATGGTGATACTTGGATTTGGGCATGGTGGATAGTACTTTATGTTGATAGCCATAGTTCCCATCAAGAGAGGTTCTAAAGATTCATCAATTTTATTGACATTGAGACCCTTCAATAGCACCTCTAACAACTTTTTAGCAAGTGGTTTAGCCCACTTTTGATACTCCAAGACTTGGTTCCTATAAACCAATGACAAAGTTAGAATTTCGTTAAGAGCGTACAAAATTTAATGGCAAAGTAATTTAATGTCAAAGTCAAGAATTTCACTAAGAGTGTTCCAATAGTCCATCAGAAACAATATTTTTACCCCACAAAGGTAGAAATAAGATCTGCATACATCCTATTCTCTCTATACCCTAATTGTGGAATTATACTATATATATATTATTGTAAAAAGGATAAAAAAACTCATGCATATGCAATATAATTCTGATTTAAGTTATATAAACCTTTATAAAATTTAGATATAATGATCAAAAGCACGCCTGAAGTAACACATTTTTGAAACTCCCTATCTGATTTATCATCAACTAATTATCAAAACACATCTCAAAATTAATTAGTCGGTGGCCAGTAGGAAATTTTTTTATGCCTAATTAACTTGTGACACAACCTTTTGTGACTATATTGAGACACTTGGTCAGTAAGTTTCGAGGTTTATTTTGATAAATAGCTAACAATGGTTCAGATAGAAAACACAAACACCTTACAGTTACAGATATGAAACTCATGAAAAAAGTAATACTACAGGTATGCTTTTATTACTTACTCAAAAACACGTGACATATAAATTACACAGAATGGAAAACCCAAAAAGTTACCTTGTTTGAGGAGGCCAAAGATTGCTAGCATTTTGTGGATTACAACCATGTTTTATACTATCCCTTCACTCCAAAACTTTCTCACCAATAGCACTCCAAAACATCAACACATATTCACTAGCACTATAGCTCTCTTTATAATATATGAATGATATATTAATGACCAAAACAATATTCTTGACTTGTTTTTTTATCTAGTGTTTCAATTTTTTTTCTTTTAAGTTAATCAAACAGCATCATCATAAAATATATCTTCTAGAAATAGAAATTGGTGAGGTCGCTATTTGGGGTCATGTACATGAATTGTTGTTTGTTTGCATAATATTTTTAAAAAAATTGTGTACTCTATTATATCCATAAAAAATTATCAGTAAAAATAGTACTACTATAATTTAATACATTATTTTACTTTTAATATTATAATTTTATAGCTATAAATTATTATGACAATTGAGAAGATTTGATGGAGACATATTTGATGAATCATATTTTCATGAATGAGTTTTTGTATATGTCTCCATCAAATTTGATGAATCATATTTTCATTAATGAGTTTTTGTTGTTAGGGTGAATTTTTTGTAGAATTTACGTAGTATTTGATAATCAAAACTTGATATTTGATACCACTTTTCGTCATTGAGAGACTACCTATCACAATCTTTGATGATTGAGTGGTTTTGGCACCCTATTTTTGATACCAGTCCTAGGAGTGAAAGTAAATTCATTCTAAGCTCGAAATCTATAGTTGATGTTGGAGATAGTTACTACCGGTCACGATCTTAGAAAATGATAAGCGTCATTTAAGTAGGTGCTTTTCCCCTCATTTTTTTTATTCCGTATCTGATTTAAAACTGAATGCAAATACATTTCTAAACTCGAGATCTTTAATTAATGGCGGAGATGGTTACTACCCATCATGAATATGTGTTTTTTTCTTATTCCATATTCGGTCAGCTTTATTGAAAGCACATTTTTCAAATTATAGAGTTCAAGTTTGAAATTATCACAGTGTTACACACCAACGATTGGAAGAGTAATCTTACAATATTACAAAAATAAAATATGTGGCAAATTTATTATAAACAAATGTAACGACCTGATTTCGTTGTTAGGAAAAAGCCAATGGAAAAAGAATTGGGGTCAGAAATTTTTTGGTAATAACTTGGAATTTCCTAACCTAGTCCAGATTTGGATGAAATCGGAGTCAGAAAGGTCTAGGGAAATATGGTAACGAATGAGAGATCTAATTATGAATTTGATTACATGAATGGATAGCTAAGACGTTAAGGAACCCATACAACTTTACAGAATTGAATTCAGGCGAGTAGAACTCTCAAAAATAATCTTAGCGTGAACGGGTGGTTTTTGAAGGTCAAGGGTTGAAGGTGTGTTGTGAAATGGGGGCATTAAATTCAAATTCCAACATTCCATCTCCGTGCATGCCGCTGTAGCGGGATGGCTTCCACTGTAGCGGGACAGACGCGACTTAAGTCGGAAATAAACCCTAAAAATATTTTATTCTGCTCTTTTCGATTTTGAGAGCTAAGGAACAACCCAAGGTGTGTTGTTGACGGTTTTTCACCATTCTTGAGGCTAAATGTAAGGTTTTTACTCCCCGAATCCATGTTTCGATCCGTATAACTTAGTTTCTTGGGTAATTATCGATGGGGGAGGGTTTTGATCTGGGAATTATGGTGGAAAAAATCTTAATATGGGTATGTGGATCATGGGTTTGGTCTAGGGTTTTTGATTTCGTTATAATCTGGATAATTAGACCTTTGATTGTTGATCCTTGCGTATAAATTGTTGTTTATAGACCTAGAACAAGCGGAACAAATCCGGAAAGGAAAGATTCAAGTGCCTTAGGGGATTTAAGCTTGGATTCGAGGTAGGTGATGGTTGTGATTTCATGTTTTGCATGATGTATGTTAGTAATTGCTTCATTGTAATGCATGCATGTATGTGAATGAATCGTATTGATCACACCTGATGTAAATAAGTATGAACGAAGAACTACATGCCATGAATCACCTCTTGTTGTATGATTGTGAGAATATACATTGTGATTGTGATTGTGGTTTGTTGAATGGGCGGGTGTCATGATCCGACACACTAACTAGGATCGATTGCGACGTTCCGACATAAACATGGTATCGGCTGCCACGTTCCGGCATAAACATTGGATTGAGTAGCACGTACCGGTACATTAATAGTTTGGGTATGGGTTCCATGAGAGGACCATTGAATTGGGTTCCATGAGAGAACCATTGATTGTTATATCTACTTGACATAATTGTATATCTTGAGAATATGGAAACATGCATTGCTCCTGAAATGATAATCGATGTGTGTATATATATATATTATGTGCATGTATGTGTTTACCTTGTTGTAATTCTGATATATGTTATGCTTACTGGAATAGTAGCGTCATCCTACTAGTACACTGTGGTTGTGTACTGATACTGCACTTGCTTGTTCTTTGTTGAGTACATGGCATCTCCAGGCGGCTATTGATATAGCTCAACTAGGTGACTATTGAGTGTGATCGGATTCAAGGGTGAGCCAGTTCTTTCAGGCTACCATGGATCTTTTTTGTTTAAGTCCACTTTTTCCGGACTCAGACTATTTGTTTAAGGTTTTTGTTTAGTTTCAGGGTTGTACCCCTTGTTCATTGATTTGTTGTTAGTAGAGTTTTGGTACAATGACTTTCAGGTTATAAGAGTTGAATTTCTGCATTAGTTTGGTTAGTTATTTGTTAAAACCTTTGGAGTTTATGGGGACTCCATTTTTATTGTCATTTAAACTTGATTCTGTAACTTTAAATGCTTTAGTTTTGATTTAGTTGTGTAGTTTTTGGTTAAGCTATTTGGTTTGGGTTGTAGTAATGGTTCTCATCGGAAGATTAGTGTGGGTGCCAATCACGACGGTCTAGGTCGTGACAAAGTTGGTATCAGAGCCTAGGTTCATTGATCTCATTGTACCAAAATGAGTCTAGTAGAGTCTTGCGGAACGGTACGAAGACGTCCATACTTTTCTTCGAGAGGCTATAGGACTTTAGGAAAAACTCACTTCTTTCTACTCCTTCGTGCTATGACTTGAATCCAATTGGTATTTGGGTGATACAGATTTGTATCTTTCCTCCTTCACTCTATGGTCTGAACTAGAGCAACAAAAGTGGTAACATCATCACTAGCAAGAGAGGATGTGTATAGACTACCGACAGTTGAATAGGGTCACCGTTCGGAATAAGTATCCACTACCTCGAATAAATGATCTTTTGACCAGTTGCAGGGTGCATCAATTTACATTTTTTCTCTTGTACTGGGAGACCGGT
The DNA here is from genome assembly GCA_029582725.1 of Solanum chiquidenum. NCBI lineage: Eukaryota > Viridiplantae > Streptophyta > Magnoliopsida > Solanales > Solanaceae > Solanum > Solanum chiquidenum. The sequence continues at coordinate 18,733 of JAJOOS010006756.1, forward strand.
AATGATCATCTATGGAACAAACTAATTTAGAAATCGGGCTTGTCGGTGAGTTGTAACTTGAAAACTGTGAATGTGTGTTCCTTGTTGCCTGAATTAACTGTGAATGTGGAAGTTGTATTTTATTGGATGTGATGATATGATCATGTGCACAATAAATTTGTATTTTCTTGGATGTGATGATATGATCATGTGCACAATAAGTGTGGGTCTGAATTTTGATATGTGCAATATGTTGGCTGAATTGATTGAAACTATGCAAGTTGTAACTGTTGAGTATCATGAAACTTGTTGTGAAAAGAAAGTCATGACTAAGTTTGATTCAAGGGTCTAGATAATGTACGAGGTGATTCATAAGAAAGATCTGGACGTGTCTTGCGCTTGAGTAATAACCGCGTGAGTGTCTGGGTGTATCATGGGGATGTGTGGGTTATGGTGTTGAATTAATGAGAATGAGTTAGATTGTGTATCGTTGGATTGACTCAGGGTAGACAATGATTATCCTAGTTTAGAGGATTATCCTAAATTGCTCAGTAAGATGAAAACCGCTGGGAGATTTAGAAAAGAGAAAAACCCCAGAAAAATTATTGCCTGGGTACTGTTTCCATCTGAGCCACTAGGGCGGGATTTCTGCCAGAGCAGAAATTGCCCGCCAGAGCGGGACAGGGCGAGGCAGAACCTCAGTCATGTCTCCTTTGTTTTTACTAGGTCTCCTTATAGAACCCTAATCGAATTCGAACTAACCCCTACAATCCAATCAGTGCTCAACAATCGAGGATAGACTATAAAATCTTGTAATAAATTGAATGCTGTCAAAAACAGCAAAAAAACTGGCATCCATGTGCTTACAAAAACAAAAAGAGGTGTACGAAATTTTGTAAGTGTGAATTTTGGTTGACTTCGGTTGCCTTTTTGGGGGATGTAGTTTCAAGGTAAAGGGTAATGGTAGATCCCCATGAGATTGAGCAGTCAGGAATTGGGTCCGACCTAGTTTTGTGACTGAAATTAAGAGTTTTATGGGGCTCGCTAGCTACTATCGTCGCTTGTAAAGGGATTAAGGCCAGATTTGCAGATTCAAGTTTATAGGTAACAACATTCAAGAAGTTTTGGTAAGGGACGGTTAGATAATGAACACCATTACTTTGGAAAATGCATTTAGTATTGCTATCATAACATGTATGGGTTGTTTAGCAAATGATGAAATTAAGTTATGTCAATTGAGGTTAGAAGCTATACTATGATTTCATGGATTGATTGTATATCAAGATGATAGGGCTCAGTGTTATGCTTTTCCGTGCAAGACTGAGGCTGAGGGTCTGATGTAGTGATCACAAGTACTATTATTATTTGTGACCGGATGGCTAATGTGTTGTTTGATCCGGGTTCTACTTATTCTTATGTGTCCATGCGATTTACCTTAGAATTTGATATTATTTGTGATATAAGTGATGCCCCCATCCATGTTTCTACCCCAGTTCAAGAGTTAGTCATAGTCACCCATGTATATCGTGTGGTCCTGTTGTGTTTTGGATTTTCATATTTGGGTTGATTTGGTTATGCTGAATATGACTAACTTGATATAATCTTAGGCATGGCTTGGTTGTCCCCCTATTATGATGTGCTTAATGGTAATGCTAAGTCGATAACTTTAGAGATCCCAGGTAGGGAAAGGTTAGAGTGGGAAGAAGGTACAAGCCTAAGTCAGCTAAGGTCATATCTTTCGTGCGGGGTAGGAAACTGGTGGGGCAAGATTGTTTGGCGTAATTGGCTCATATTCTGGATGTTGAGGTTGAGTCTCCCTCTATTGAGTCTATTTCCTGTGGCATCAGATTTTAGAGAAGTGTTTCCTACTGATTTTCTTGGTATGCCTCCGGATAGAGATATAGATTTCTGCATTGACTTGGAAACTGACACTCGCCCATCCTTTTGTATCGTATGGCTCCGATAGAATTAAGAGACCTTAAGGCTCAAATTCAAGAGCTCCTTGATAAGGTTTCATCCGTCCTAGTGCTCCCCCATGGGGTGCTACTGTCTTGTTGTTAGGAAGAAGGAGGGTAGTATGAGGACCGGTGATTTTATCTTAATCCATAAGGGATTGGATTAATACCGGAATGACAAGCTTATGGATAAAGAAAGTTCCATTGAGTATACTAAGGCGAAGGAAATTGAAGATTTTAGTAAGAAGGTGCGTATAAAAATTGGGTTAGTTCTTTGAATTACCTGAGTTTGAGGTGTCGTGTTTATGAAAAGGTTCACTTCGTAGTGATCGTCAGGGCTGACTAAGAATAATGGTAATAAGAGTTTGTGATGGGATGCAACTATATAATAAGATTGTGGTTAAGTGAATTTTTTGTAGTAATTATGACTTGCAAGTGCCTAAGGTTGTGGCTTCCTAATATCTGGTGAGTAATATGGTTGCATGGAAGGTTTTGAGAGATGGTGGGACACCACTCGAATAGAATTTAAAAAGAGCTAGAGTCATAATGAAGAAACTAGTGGGATGTAGTACATTCTTTAGAGAGAGGCAAGGGCAAGAATATTTTATTTGATTGCAAAGGCTAAAGAGATATCTTTAGAGGGATAGATAATTGGGTTCAGAGACTCATGGTTTTATTCATTTTGTTGTGGCTATGGTAATAGTGTCACAAGTCCATCAGATTGGTTAAAAACTATTAGAAAGGACTTGAGAAATGAGGGTACATGCATTAGCTCGAGTGTGATGATAAGTGCTTTATTTTTGTTTTGAGTTTAATAATGAGTACGATTGAATTTTTAGCGAAAGATATTGTAATATCGATGGAGAGGCGATCAATGATAAACGAAGATCCATGAATTCATAAAAAAATTCAAGGTACAAGCTAATGTTGATAGAGAAAGAGATTGTGTTATACGGTGAAAATTACAATTCATATTTTTCATTGTAAGCCTACATTCATGGTGAAGTATTTTGTCAAGGTATGAATTGGCAAGGTGATAAATGATCAATTGTAACCGGTATTGAGCATTTGAAAAGACTTACACCTGGGTTGAGTCGTAAAGTTTATTACTGTTGATTGTTAAGTACCTAAGAAAGGTTTTCATTTAAAAGTGTTGGTTTAGAGTAAGGTAAATGGTCGGAGTGATCATGATGGTTGTGAGTATGATGCACTAGCTATGCTCACATGTGTTTTCACTTTTGTGGGTGGATCCCTAGTGGTGGATTAGGTGTACTGATCATGCGATGTTCTCTTGGTTGAATGAGATGATTAGGATGACTTGGTTATTTCGTATGACATATTTGGTGTTGTTTTGGAGTTGTTAAAGTATTTTAGTGGTTCTACATGTACCACTGACTTATGAGAATTTATAGAAGATCTACCATGCGTATTTATGGTTGTCCGACAATCTTAATTTTCATCTTGTCGTCGAGGTGATGTATTGATTATGTGTGGTTGAATGTGGGGATCATTGGGTCCAATTCTATTGTTCTTAAGGGTAATCTATAATCACAATTACTAAATCTAACATTTCGATAATGTTGTTAGAGGGTTGGTATGTTGGGACATATCCCTCGATGAGTATATGATGTCTAAAGATCAAATTGTTATAACTTAAGCTCATGGAAATTTGGGTTGTGAGATGGAGATGTTGATAAGAACTATGATTTTTGGATATTATGGTTGTGTGTTGGTTCAGGTTCACCTCTAATTGTGGCGAGTTTGGACTTAGGATTTATCATGGTTATGTGAGAAAAGATTCGTCCTGATGTTGTATCAAAGTCCTTGATAACATGTTGCAGACATGTGAACGATCAACTTTGGTGGTTACAGGGAATAGCTTTGTTGTTAGTTAAGTGTACATACAACAATAATTATCACTCAAGTATTGTGATGACTTCATTGAGGCATAGTATGTAAAAGAACCGGTTGAAATTCTTGATCGCGATGTCTGGAAGCTAAGGGCATGCGAGACAAGTATCTCCTGTTGTTCAATGATTCAAGTACTACTCTACCCTTACTTTAGCGAGTCTTCCCTAGTTGATCACTCGGGAACGAGTGATGGGTAAATTGGTATATATTGTAACAACCTGATTCCGCCGTTAGGGAAAAGCCAATGGAAAAAGAATTGGGGTCAGAAAACTTTTTGGTAGTAACTTGGAATTTCCTAACCTAGTCCAGATTTGGACGAAATTGAAGTCAGAAAGGTTTAGAGAAATCTGGTAATGAATGAGAGATCTAATTATGAATTTGATTACATGAATGGATAGCTAAGATGTTAAGGAACCTGTACGATTTTCCGGAATTGAATTCGGGCGAGTAGAACTCCCGAAAATGATCTTTGCTTGAACGGGTGGTTTTTGAAGGTCAATAATTGAAGGTATGTTGTGAAATGGAGGATTGGAATTTAAATTCAAACATTCTAACTCCGTGCATGCCGCCGTAGCGGTATGGCTGCCGCTGTGGCGGGACAAACGCGACTTAGGTCGGAAATAAACCCCAAAAATGTTTTATTCTACACTTTTCAACTTTGATAGCTAAGGAACGACCCCATGTGTGTTCTTGACGGTTTTTCACCATTCTTAAGGCTAAAGGTAAGATTTTTACTCTCCGAATCCATGTTTCGATCCGTAAAACTTAGTTTCTTGGGTAATTATCGATGGGGGAGGGTTTCGATCTGGGAATTATGGTGGAAAAAACCCTAATATGGGTATGGGGATCGTTGGTTTGGTCTAGGGTTATTGAGTTCGTTATAATCCGGATAATTAGACCTTTGATTATTGATCCTTGCGTATAAATTATTGTTTGTACACCTAGAACAAGCGGAACGAATCCGAAAAGAGAAGATTCAAGTGCCTTAGGGGATTTAAGGTTGGATTCGAGGTAGGTGATGGTTGTGATTTCATATTTTGTGTGATGTATGTTAGTAATTGCTTTATTGTAATGCATGCATAGATGTGAATGAAGCCTATTGACCACACCTGATGTAAATAAGTATGAACGAAGAGCTGCATGCCATGAATCACCTCTTTTTGTATGATTGTGAGAATATACATTGTGATTGTGATTGTGGTTTGTTCAATGGGCGGGTGTCACGATTTGACACTCTAACTAGGATTGGTTTCCACGTTCCGACATAAACATGGAATCGGTTGCCACGTTCCGGCATAAACATTAGATCAGGTACCACGTACTGATGCGCTAACAGTTTGGGTATGGGTTCCATGAGAGGACCATTGAATTAGGTTCCAAGAGAGAACCATTGATTGTTATATCTAATTTACATAAATGTATATCTTGAGAATGTGGAATCATGCATTGCTCCTTAAATGATAATCAATATATATATATATATATATATTCTATGCATATATGTGTTTACCTTGTTGTAATTTTGATATATGGTGTGCTTACTGGAATAGCCGCGTGATCCTACGAGTACACTGTGGTTGTTTACTGATACTGCACTTGCTTGTTCTTTGTTGAGTACATGGAATCTTCAGGCGGGTATTGATAGAGCTCAGCTAGGTGACTATTGAGCGTGATCGGATTCAAGGGTGAGCCAGTTCTTTCAGTCTACCATGGATCTTTCTTGTTAAAACCTTTGAAGTTTATGAGGACTCTATTTTTATTGTCATTTAAACCTGGTTCCATAACTTTAAATGCCTTAGTTTTGATTTAGTTGTGTAGTTTTTGGTTAAGCTGTTTGGTTTGGGTTGTAGTAATGGTTCTCCCACCGGATGGTTAGTGTGGGTGCCAATCACGATGGTCTCGGTCGTGACAACAAAAGTAGGATAAAGGGTAAAATAAGATTGTTGAATGATTAGAACAAAACAAGATAACGACACAATCATACAACTCACTAGTTTTGTAAAGAGACATTTTGTTTCATTACATAATAACAAATTTGAAAATACAATAACATTTACATAACAAGAAATTTGTAGATTAAAACATCAAATTTTAGCAAAATCTATTGATGCTTTACCAGAAGGCCTCTTACGGAAGAAATAATCCCAATAATCAGAAAATAAGACATGTTTGTACACTGCTTTTCTCCATCTCTCAGCAATTGTGGAAATGGACGAATGACAGTGTCAAGGCTATAATTGAAAAATACCGGTACGAATATTCAAGCCTTGCTCGATCAATTGCTATACAATGCTCGATACTCTTGTATCGATTGTTGCTCGTGATCTGCAACAATTCACCTATATATGATACCGCTAAGGCGTCGTTGATTGGATTTACATGGATCCAGTTATTTCCCTTTATCCATCGGACATATAGGCCCCCTTGTCTTCCTGGAGGAGCATAGTGATGCAGGACACGTTGCAGTTTCGGCGACAACCAATGGTGATATTGGGATTTGGGCATGCTGGATAGTAGTTTATGTTGATAGCCATATTTCCCATCAAGAGAAGTTCTAAAGATTCATCAATTTCATTGACATTGAGACCCTTTATGAATGGAGGGTATGAGCTCTAATTATTTTTGAGAGAATGAGTATTTGTTGAATTAATTTGGGTTTGGGCATGAACACGTAATTATTTTGGTATTATGACCTAATTATGTAGTTTTTCCTTTTTTTTGGAGTAAATAGGAAAATGCTTTAAAAAGTCATAAAAATAGTACTACTTAAATCTGTTAGAATGAAAAAATTAATATGATAGAATGCATTTTCCCATACATTACTAAATCTTCATCATATTTGTGTTCTTCGTTTGTTAGAAAATTGACACATTAATTTGCCTCTCTCCAAATGTGTTAGATAGTGTCAAATGTGCAATTATTAAATTTCAATTATGTCAAATGCTCAAAATTCAAGAAATGTGAAATTATACACTAATTTATAATGGTTAAAGCCAGAAACTACATTCTACAACATATCAACACAATTTTTTAATGAGTTGAGCTAGTAAATAAATGGGTCAATGATCAGGCCAAACATGGATGAATTTGATGAATCATATTTTCATAAATGTGTTTTTGTTGTTAGAGTGAATTTTTTGTAGAATTTACAAAGTATTTGATAATCATAACTCGGCATTTCATACCAGTTTTCTTCATTGAGAGACTATCTATCACAATCATTGATGATTGGGGGGGGAGGGTTTCTGTAACACCCCAATATTTGAAAGAGCTAAATTTAGACAGAACTAACTTTCAAAGAGCCAAACCTGAAATTTTACAAGTTATGCAGAAGTTATGAGTTTTGAGTCAACTTCAAACGAGCATAACTTTCAGTATAAGTTGATTTAAGTTGCCCATAAGATATCAAATGAAAGGTCTTGGAATCCTCTTTCCAATGCCGCTGAGTTTGATAATTTTTGAGCTTGTGTGAGGGAGATATGACTGTTTGAAGTCGGGCTGTCCGATTAAAGAAAGTTACTGAAAATATGAGGGGTATTTTGGTCATTTCCTTACCCTTTTAGATTTAAGCGTTTTTAGTAAATAATTAGGGGTCTAAATTGATTTGGTTCAGTTTTTTCAAACCAATCGCTTAGGGTTTTGAGAGGAGTTCAAGAAAAGGATAAAAGAGAAAAGTCAAGCCGTTCATCAAGTTTTCTTGCGAATCGAAGGTTGTTTCGCCAAGAGCTTAATCCCTAAGAGGTATGTGAGTTCTCATAGTATTGGGTTCGTTCACCCACACGCCAATCATGTAATTTTCAGTGTATTTCATTCTGGAAAGTTGCAGGATTTGAGTTCTTGATGAGTTTTCATGAAGTTTCATTCGTAATCTGGATTGTTAAGATTTTGATGAGTTCTTGAGATAAACGTATGTGTTTGAGAGTTGTTTTTGAGTAGATTCTCATTTACTTGTATTGAGTAATTGAATTTAAGTAGAATTTGACAAAAGAAATCGATTCTAGACAAATTAAGGTCAGAAAACGAGTAGAAAAATTCATCGAAAAGTCCTGGGAGAGGGCTGGAGCGGCACGCCCCAGCAGTGTTATGGGATTCAAGTTTATACTCAAAAGATTGAGGCAGTGCAGAACTGGACTAGACCAGCATGTCCAACTAACATTAGGAGTTTCTTGGGATTGGCTGGTTATTATAGGATGTTTTTCAAGGGGTTCTCATCTATTTCATCCCCGTTGACTAAGCTAACTCAGAAGACAATTAAGTTTCAATGGTCTGAAGATTGTGAGAAAAGCTTTCAGGAATTTAAAACTAGGTTGACTATTTCCCCAGTGTTGACCTTACCAAAAGGTACTCAAGGTTTAGTGGTGTATTGTGATGCGTCCAGAGTTGGATTGGGTTGTGTATTGATGCAAAATGGTAAGGTTATACCTTATTCCTCTACACAACTTAAGGTTTATGAGAACTATCCAACCCATGATCTAGAATTGGCTGTTGTAGTATTCGCTTTGAAAATATGGCGTCATTATATTTATGGTGTTCAAGTAGATGTGTTCACCGATCAGAAGAGTCTTCAGTATGTATTCAGTCACAAAGAGCTTAATCTCATACATAGAATGTGGTTGGAATTACTCAAGGATTTTGATATGAGTATTCTCTATCAATCAGGTAAGGAAAATGTTGTTGTTGATGCCTTGAGTAGGTTGTCTATGGGTAGTACCTGTAACACCTTAGAAAAATCAGCTTTTGGACTCAATAAAAAATTTGTGAACCACAATAGGGTTCACGGACCGTGAAAGGAACCACGGTCCGTCGACCTGCCCGTGGCTCATTCCCTCCCAGAAGAGGTGGACCACGAGACCCTTCACGGGACGTGGACCACCCCACAAGCCATGGGGAAGCTCGTGGAAGCCAAGCAAAACTCACCAGGCTCAGACATTAGAACACGAAGCCCTTCACGGGCTGTGGTCTTGATGAAGGGTTGTGGTGGCTTCCGTGAAACCAAACCAGTAGACCCCTAGCCTAACTGTAGGACCACGATGACCTTCAATGTCTATGATCCTTCACACGGTCCATGAAGTGGACCGTAGAGGTAAAGGCCAAGAACCAGTAGTCACTGGCCCAAGAAACACGACCCATACGACGGACCGTGGTCCTTGTGACGGTCCGTCGTTGCGTCCGTGGTCGGGCCCCGTCAGATTTTAAGTAGGGTCATTTTGGTCTTTTCCCTTAAGCGTTGGACACCTAAACTACGTAGTTTTTGTCAGTTTGAGCCTAGTAACTTAGTCAGAACTTACCATAATCTATCATTCACCGAAATCATTCAAATTTAGAACAAAAGAAGAAGAAAGAGGCGCCAGTTTTCCCAAGAACAACCAGAAGGTTTCTTTCATGTTTTAGCTCGAAATCAAAGGATTTCTTCGTGGAATTCGTCACCAGGTATGTGGGATTTCACTAATGGGTTCCTTTCACCTATTAGGTCCCTAGAATTCAGTCAGATTCTTGATTCCCTTCATATTATCTAGACCTAGGGTTTCTAGAACTTCAGATAACTGTTATGATTTAGTTGTTGTAACGTTCTTAATAATATTATCATGTCTTAGTAACGTTTTTGCGTAGATTCTTGCATGAAACTCAGAACCCTAGTTGTATAGTTCTTTTAGTTCATGAATTACACTAGCTAGGACAGATAAACAAAAACCCATGCCTCAGTTTTCAAATGTTTCATTATCAGTACTTGATGTTGCATATTTAGTTAGCATGTCAGAATCTTGAGCTATCCAGTTTATTTTCAATTATGTTGTATTGTACACATTCTAGTTGGGAGTAGGCTTAATACCGAGTTGGACTAGCGTCAATCACCCTCATAGTCCCAGAGCTACGTGCCCCCGAAAGTTAAGTCCCCTCTGTGGGCATCATATTTAGTGATCATGCCAGTCATGCCTTTATACCCTGGCAAGGTATATTGGGTCCTCTCAATGGGGCGTATACACGGACTCCACATTTAGCTCACGTGGTTTTATGTTGGTAAATAGTAGCTCCCACAGTCAGATTCTAGTGCTTTGACCGGGTTACCAGTTATATTTCAGTATTCAATTTCAGTATGTTATGAACTTGGTCATTACATTCAGTTTAGTTCATATTAAGTATGTTCAATATATTCATCATGTTCATCTTATATCAGTGCTCAGTATGCTTCATTCAGTTATATATATATATTGTTCAACTTTATCCTATCTTGCATGCTCAGTACCTTTCAAGTATTGACACATACTCTGCGCTACATCTTCTCGTGATGTAGGTTCAGGTCTTCAACATTCAGATCACGTAAAGATCGGTTCTCGATCTGTATTCAGCAGAATCAGTGGTGAGTCCTCATTCTTCGAGGACGATTGACATGTTTTCTATTCAATCTTTCCTTTTTAGTTTCAGTTTTGCTAGAGTTAACTGGGGACATGTCCCATCATCTCTAGTCAGTTAGAGGCTTATTTCAGATCGTGCCTCCTCGTAGAGCTTACGCAAGGAATGCTAATGCCTGCAACGCTGACACAGTTCCTCCAGTCCTAGATCATAAGGTTTCAAATGCTGAGTTTCGGAACACCATTCAACTTTTTGCCCAGAGTGTAGCCAACCAGAACAATCAGCAGGTTCTTATTCCTATAAATGCTAGTGGTGGATCAGTGGCAACTAGGGTCCATGATTTTGTTAGGATGAATCCACCTGAGTTTCTTGGGTCGCAAGTTGGTGAAGAGCCCCAAAACTTTATTGATGAGGTCAAGAAGATCTTTGAAGTGATGCAAGTGACCGTAAATGATAGGGTAGATTGGTGTCCTACCAGCTCAAGGATGTAGCTCACATTTGGTTCACTCAATGGAAGGAAAACAGGGGTGAGAATGTAGCTCATGTGACTTGGGAGTGTTTTACCGGAGCTTTGCTGGATAGGTTCTTTCCAAGAGAGTTGAGAGAGCCAAAAGTTCAAGAGTTCATGAATTTGAGGCAAGATTCTATGACAGTCCAAGAGTACATGCTTAAGTTCACCCAGCTCTCCAGGTATGCTCCACATATGGTTGCCGATCTCAGGGCGCAAATGAGTATGTTCCTATTCGGAGTGTCTGACTTGGTGAAGACAGAGTGCAAACATGTTATGTTGTTAGAGGACATGAATATCTCTAGGCTCATGACTCATGCTCAGCAGGTTGAGGGAGATAAACTTAGGGAATAGGCTAAGGATAACAAAAAGTCTACGACAGACAACTATGATTACTCTCACCAGAAATCGGGTGATGGAAATCGCTCGTACTTTCAGCAAAGGTCTTCAGCTCCAGCACCTTCATCAGCTAGTGCTCTATCCCCAGGTTTTGCCAGGATCAGAAATGTAGGGCATCAGGCTCTAAGTCTCAGGGGTGTTTCAGGTATCAGAACCTACCCAACTTGTCCAAAGTGTGGTAAGAACCATATGAGTGTGTTTCATGAAATGAAGGAAGTTTTTGGTATGGTCAGACTGGTCACATGTTGAGAGATTTTCCTTCTTCTAAACAGGAACAATAAGGTAATAATAGTAGTTTCACGACCCAGGGTACCCCCTAGATGTAACAAGGCATATAGAACCCTGAAAGGCTCCATGTAAGCCACTTAGCATATCATAACATAAAGCATTAGAACAATAAGACTAAAAACACATTTCAAGTCCAAAATCCTTATAAAAGAAAGTGGAAGTCTAGACTTGTCTCAATTAGCCATCTCTTGCAATAATCGAATCAAATTGGGTCAGAGCCCATACAATATAATTCAAAAATGAAATACAAAAAAAAAGGAACTAGAATGATAATATTCGTCCTCGAATTATGAGGACTCACCACAAGTGAGGAGAAATGAACAAATCCAAGCGCTAGTCACAATGGGGACTACCTTGAGAATCGGACCCTACACTTGAGGGAAAATGTAGGAAAATATGGGTTAGTAAAAAAATGCACTAAGTATGATAGCCATGCATAAAATCATAAAAACATGCTAAAAGGGTAATTTTAGTTGAATGTATGCAATTTACTAAGTTAAAGCATCATTTTGAATATAATGGAAAAGCATAAGTCATAAGCATAATCACCTCATAGATCATCATGTCATAATAACAACATACCATAAATACCCTCAAAGCATACTTGTGCGATGTATGCATAAGATCCCATAATCCTATCCACACTAGGTAAAGCCTCTTGAGCAACTATAGTTCATAATTCATATTCTTGTTCATACTATCATAAAGGGGAATACGCCTTAACCGACATAGACCACCTGAGCTTACCATGAATCTAGTGTCTACCCCACACCGAAAAGGGGTTGTCCTACTTGCCTAAGGTAAAACCATACTCTTAGCCTAAGGTAGAACCATACTCTTTGCCTAGGTGGATCCACTAACTAATTAACCTATGAGGGCACATAGTTATGGGATAAGGAGATTGCTACTAGAAACCCGGACTCAACTAAGCTAGAATGTTTCCATCTCATGAGATACATGCTTTGGGAACCCGGACTCAACTAAGGTAGAAGGAACACCCATTTGGAAAGTCGGACTCAACTATCGTACAAGCTTCCATCTCATATTCATATCCACTCGGTGCTAAGCATTAATTACCATAGATTACATATTAAGTCTTGACTTAAAGCATATTCATGGAAAAATGTCTTGACACTCAATCTAACATAATTCGTACTATAGCTCATAGATTCAATAGGTGAGAATAACCTTTCAACGTTAGAATCATCATATTGTGAGAAAGCCTTTCACATCATATCATATTCATACATAAGTGTGCACATGAGGATAACCATCACCAACACAACAACTAGATGATAATCATATTCACTTTACTCTCAAAGTGTTCTTAAAGCATATACATAACCCTCATAATCATGCATAATTCTCATACTTTGCCCTTCAAGGACCATAGATCATATTCAATCAATACGTCTAGAATTACTACATTAGACATGGATAATAACATGATTCAACTAATTTAATTACTAAAAGCATAATCTCATAATATTCATCTTTCTCAATTCACCCACATCACAAGGTTAAAAATTGGAAATATGGGGATTTCATGAATTCTTGGAAGATTTCATCATAAAACTATAATAAATCATCAATTAAATCATAATATGAAGTAATTAAATCAATAGAATCGTTTTTTAAAGGAATCCATGACTTGGAGTCAAACCCTAGCTTTTGGGGAATTTCTATCTTTGAAATTGGGGTTTTGAAGAGACTCCATGGATGAAGGCTCAATATGCAGTTTCAGCAGCACCAGCAGGTCGCCCAACCCAGCAGGGTACTTCACTTGGTATAAGTGGCGGTCAGCGCCAGAACAGGTTGTATGCTTTTATGGATCGCCAAGATCAAGAAGATTCTCCCGATGTGGTTACCGGTACGCTGCGAGTCTTTCATTTAGATGTTTATGCTTTGTTAGATCCAGGGGCTACTCTTTCCTTTGTAACTCCATATATAGCAGTGAACTTTGGTGTCAATCCAAAAACTCTCTCAGAACCCTTCTCTCTCTCTACCCCAATTGGTGACCCATTTATAGCTAGACGGGTATACAAAAATTGCCCTGTCACAGTCTCCCAGAAAGTCACCTCAGCATATCTTGTAAAGTTAGAAATGGTAAACTTTGATATCATTCTAGGCATGGATTGGTTACATTCATTTTATGCCTCAGTCGATTGTAGAACTAGGAACGTTCGTTTTAGTTTCCCAGCGAACCAACCTTAGAATGGAAGGGTAGTAGCTCAGTGCCTATGGGTCGATTCAGCTCCTACCTTAAGGCCAGAAAGATGATCTCAAAAGGTTATATCTATCATCTGGTTTGGGTTAAGGATTTGATATGCTCATATTACACCTCCCTAAAGAAGTATAAGTTATCGTTTTCAAGTAAAGAACCTAACTTGTAGGTTGGGGTTGATCCCACGAGGAATATGGTTTAGACTTAACTTTAACTTACGATTATATTCATTTAGTCAACGTATTTTCGAGACAATAAGTAAAGAGGGGGGGAGGGGGTTTGTGTAACAAATAACTGATTGTTGTTTAGAGAGCAAGTGAGCAAGATTTGAACTTTAGTTGTTATCAACGAGAGAAATAAACTATGGTGTGTGTGTTCCCCATAAGCTCATAACACGGTAATCCTAGTAATAGTAATCCTTTCCTAGTGTATCACATGCAAAGTGGTAAGTTATGTATCCCTAAGTGTTTGGTCTGCCAAATAGAGAATTTCACCCCACACCTTGGTCCAGCTACATGTGTATAATTTACTTACCCTTACCTTTACCTCAGATTAGATATTACATCAATGTATGACTTAGTTTTCACCTTCGCACCAATTGATATTAGACTATTAAATAGTATCACAATAAATCTTTGTTGATAATTCTTTTCTTATTAACTACCTCCTTGGTCCGGCAAGTAGCGACAAGACGAGTTCTAATGTTGGCCACCGTTAAAAAGACTTCTAAACGAAAGAATTATCAATGCATGCAACAACACTATTCAAGAATTACTTAGTTACTATTCATACTTTGTTAATCGCTCATGGTTCCCACAACCCTAGTTGTGGATTTAGTTACCCATGCAAGCAAGAAGACAATTCATATTTTTAGAAGAAGAATTCATGAACTTCCGTAATGAGTAGAAGAAACCCGTAATCTCCAATTGAAATTCAAAGCAAGAATCTTTATAAAGCGAAATTAGGAAATCATAGTGCTAGAGTTTGCAAGTTAATTTCCAAGAAAATACCAAGAACAAAAATAATACTATGGTGTCTAACCCCCAAAAACAAGGTTTACATACCCTATTTATAGAAAAACATGTCCTAAACAAAAAGGAAATGAAATAAGGAAATAAACTTTTCTGGGCGCGGCTTCAATCAACTATACTGACCTACGGACCGTGGACTGACTTTTGGTACGTAGGTCCCTTCTGTGGCTCAATACTTAGACAATTTCTCAGAAGTTTTGGAACCTTAAACTTCCAGTTGCAATCGACGGACCTGCAGACTGGACCGTGGGTCGATCCACGGTCCGTGGGTCGATCCACGGTCCGTGGGTCTTCTTCCGTGGCTCCATACTTGGACTATTCAATCAGGTACTGGAGCTTCAACTTCTAGTTGCAATCGACAGATCTGCAGGACAGCACGTAGGTCGACCTACGGTCCGTCACTCTCCTCCGTAGCTCCACACTTGGTCAGATTTCCCTAAAGATTAGTCCATGCCTTCCCACTGACGGACCGTGACTAGACCAACGGTCTGTAGGTCACTTTCGTGGGTGGCAACTTCTGCAGAATTTCAGTTGTATCTCTCTCAACCTCGTCCAAGCCTATTTCCTGCAAATTTAGCACAATAACCATTAGTTCTAATACAAAATGGCCCTAGACAAACACAACTCTTAATGAAATGTATTAAAAATATCGTAAACTCACGGTATATCAACACCCTCAACTTAAATTCGTTGTTTGTCCTCAAGCGACGCACTAAGACTCTAAACGGCACTTGTATAGAAGCAGACATTCAAAGATAAGCAAACACATGGCATTCTATCCCGACCCCCTTTTTGAGTGAAAATCTTTTCTCTTAGACTCAACAAGCTAACTCATGTGGATCAAGATATGACAAAGATTGACCAATAGACACATAACATACACTTTTTCACTATCACTAAGGTACTTACTCTCCGACATTGTAACTAGTGCCCTTACTTCAAACGAAATCCCTTTTTCACACAATGAATATGATTTTGATTACAAGGATTCATTCAACACTCACACTCAGAAGTAACTTCAAGTACAGTTAGTGCTCAATGCCATAGGCTTGCCTTTATTTTCACTGCTTAGACTCTCCAAACTAGTTGCTACGATCACTATATGACTTTCTTAGCTTGTAACGTAGGCTCAGGGTCAGGTGTGGTACATTTGGGTACTTTTTAGTGACGTTCTGCCCTCCTTGACATTATATTGTCTTTTTACCTCTTTTTGACCTATTTTTGACATCCTTCTTTTTTACTTTCTTTCCCTCGACTCTTTTCACCATGGATGTGACTTTTGACTTTGTAGCTCTTATTTTTCACTTTCTTCTTTTTTTCTTTCACTTTATTTTTCTTTATTGTTCAGCACTTTCATTTATCATCTTTTTTCTTCTTTGGCACAAAGTCACATCCTCTTCTATCTTCTATTTTTTCTCTTTTCAACACCAAACTCATTTCATACCTATTTTTATTTCGGTTTCCTCTTTCATAGCCACCCTCAACTTATGGATTTTCCATTAGTTGAGGTGCACATTATCCGATGTCGGACCAGGTCCAAGATTGAGGTCACTTTTAGCATTAGGCTTTTGGCCTAAGTTAGCACATGTCCAAGGAGGGATCGGGGCCAAAACACTTATTTTAGGGAAGGTGAGTTAGTTGAATCAAAAGAAATGGTCAATTTTAGGCTCAAATATTTGGATCAAAGGGAACATTGATTTCATTTGGTTGGATTCTTTTAGGCTTATGTGGACTAATTTGAACAAGGGCCTATGATCACTTCCCAACTTCTAACCTAGATCATCTTAGCAGGATCAACGAGGCAAGTTCTAGATTGGCACAAACTGTCTGAACAATCAACTTTCCTCACACACTCTTGACACATTTTTTCATCATCAAATTATTAGATTACCCAGTTCAAGTTTTAGCTTAAGTCATGAGATCAAATTGGTTATTTATCATGTCATACTCAGAACCAACACATTCAACTCATTCTGGCCTACATATTTTAGCACATATAACATATTTTGGACGTGTATCATTTTTTCTTTCCATGCCATCATGCTTTATTCTTTCTCATGCTTTTACACATACAATCCTAACACATGCAGGTTCAACATAAATTAAAAACAGTCTCTTAGGGGAAAAGAACAAAGATGAGAAAACCCCAAGAGAGGATTATGAGTTGGGTTACTCAGACTTCACCCTATCACTCACAATCCATTTACCCCCACCCCCAACAAAATAGAGTGCAATTGTCCCCAATGCACAAAAAGTAAAGAATAAAGGATCTGGTGAAGCAAACCTTTGGCGCATAGCGCCGAAGACCTATCAACAAGTGGGTGGGTTCGGTTTCCCAGAGCCCGCTGGATCAACAATCGGGTCACCCTCAGTATTGCCAGCATCAACAGTCTCAACACCCTCAGTAGTGCTAACATCTACTCTCACCGCACCATTTGTGGTGCTCACACTGCTAGAGGCACCAACACCAACCTCTCTAATCCTCTATTGCCGCAACTCCTCATCAATGATAGATGCCATCCGAGCCGCCTCAGTCTCTTGGCGCTCCCTCTTGCTAACTCTCCCGACCTCAGTATCATCAGAAGCCCGAATGGAGCGGGGGAGCTTCCCATCATGATGAGAAATTCAGGAGGTGGCATCTCATCCTCGAATAGAGCATTGAACACTGTATTATCAATCGGCGTCGTGAGGGCCGACTCAGAATCAGTCTCTGGTGGAGCTAGAAGGGCGTCCAGATCAGTCTGAAGACTAGCCAACTCCATCCAGAAAGTAGAGACATATGTGGTGGGGGCTGGTCACTCCAAGACACGCAGCTCAAATGCATCAAGGCGCAGGTGAACAACCTGAACCTTTCGGTCCATCATCTATTTCATCCGTTGCTCAACCCTAGTCACGAACTCCTCAATCGCACGCTGCATCTACGGCCTCACAAGTTGAAGAAGGGTAGCCATCTTAGCCTCTAATTTTTGGACTCGAGCTAAGGGCACGGCAACAGACCCTGAAGAGGAGGTGGCTTTGGAGGAGCTAGGGGCCTGACTGGCGTCCAGAGAATGAGAAATCTGGGCATCCTCAGTAGTGGCTGGAGGGGCAGACTCCTCACCCTACATCTGCTCCACATCATCAACTAAGTCTGCTCCCAATGGAGGGACCTCAACATGTGGCTCTCTACGTGGTGCTTCCACATTGGCCTTATCTCAGATCAGGCCTATATCCAGGGTCTTAGTCGTCTGGATCAACTTGTCGTAAAGCCAAACTGGCACTCCAGCATCCCTGCAAAGCTGAAAAATGAGGCATGGGAAAGGGTAGGTGGTGGTGGCCTTGAAGGCCCTCTCGTGTATCTCCGCAATGAGCATGCGGACAAAATCCATCTCAAACCCTGCAACTAAGATTGCAACCATGACTACGCAGTCCCAAGTAAGAACATTGTCTACCTGCATCGGAGACACCCTGTTTCGCACCAATATCCAGAAGAATTTGGCCACTGAAGTCAAGGTGGCCTTCCTAATGCCTACACTCGGGGTGCTGACTCACTCGACGCACTCACCATCTGTAGCAAGGTGACGGGCTAACCAACGCAATAAAGTCTCCCTCTACTCTGCATTCCTCTGGAATGCCGTGCTCTTCACGATGTCCTATCGATAATTAAACTCGGCCGTGTTGATTGCTAGAGTGTGGCCCAGGGCATAGAGGAATCTGTGGATAGTAGCCTCTGATATATCAACTGAGAACCCACAAACTAGTGTAGCCTTGAGTGGAGGCTGGGCGGCAGGTTTGGCCCATTTGTCAATCAAACCTCGGAGGGTGGCTGCGTAGGAAGCATAGAACTTCCTATCGATCTCCTCGCTGTAGGACCCTGGGTTACGGGCCATCCAATCGCACATGTATCTCTTGAAGAGCTCATGGATGGAAGGCACGATGTGCAGGCTGCTTGTGAGAACTCAGCGATATCAGTGACTAATTGAGCCATCCTATCCTTCTCAGTCATCATCTAGGCATCTTTGTATATCTGCCACTGACCACTTACATACAATCGATTTGGCTCATCAGCAACTGGAGCGGGTTCGGTGTTTGGTGGCACTAGAATGTCCCCCGCACTAGTAACCTCATCAGACGAGGCAGTCCTACCCTGTGAACTGGAGCCAGATGCAGAGCTGGAATCAGAGCCGGAGCCAGAAGTGGAAGCGGACCCAAAACCAGCCGGTGAATCGATTAGTGTATCCTCTTCATCAGATTGGGAGGCAGTGACTACGTCGGAAACCACCTGTCGGGCTTGATTCCGTGTGGTGCGTGGTGCGTTATAGAATATCCTAGTAGTAGGTGGGACATATGCGGGGTCATTCTTCGTATTAATATCTTTATTAATTAGCCGAAGGGTTGGTGCGACTGATTTGGACTTGCCCCTTGCGGCATCGACCGGAGCTTTCTTGGGAGCCATGGTACTTGAGGAGAAGTAATTAGTACCAAAATAAACCAATAACACACTCGAAAAAAATTTAGACTAAAGAACGAACCAAAACAAAAACTAAAAAAATTTATGTACAGTAGCTTCAGTGGCCACTTACGGTGGGCACCTATGGTCTGTGGGTCCCGTTCGTAGGTCAGAGGTCCCAAAATGTTGGGCTCTGATGGGAACCACGAATATGCAGAACGGTCTGTACGTTGACCTACGGACCGTAGTCCACTTCCATGATTCCACACTTAGTGGATTCTCCATGTGCAACAGACCCAGGACCTAATCTACGGTCCGTGGACGGGGTCACGTGGGTCAGGTCTGTGCCAGGTATCAAACATGCTTTATTTGTAAACTATTTTTCAACCATACAAACAATCAACCTAAGTCTAATCATGCATTTCAACACAATTTATGATAGTTTGTCATCCCTAGGGTTCTGATTACTCATTATTTAACTTTTGTAGCATGCAAAACTAGGAACCCTAAGTCGAAACTTCCATTTAGACTATTTACCTAGATTTATTTGATTACTAAGACAACACAATTATATTCTATCGTCCCAAGGGTGTTTCTAACTATCGTTTATCATGATGCAATTTCATACAAAAACAATCCAAGGTCAAGACCCACTTCGTGACTTCATGTATTGAACAATGAATACCAAAATTCATATTTAAAGTGAAGTCGTTTACCTTGCAGGTATTGGAAGTGGGTGATTGTGTGACGACAATGAACTCCTTAGACCTTTTTTCTGGCCTTTCGACGCTGAACCCGGATAATGGAATTTCTATGGAAATGGAGATGAGTATTTGGGGAAAGGGAAGAGTGATGTGGGAATATGGGGAAGTGAATGGGGAGTGATCTGTGGGATTTGGGAGGTTAATGGAGTGATTTAGGGACAGGAAAGGGTTAGAAACGGTTGGGAGGGAGTTTTGAATGTAGGGGATGAATATAAAAATGAGGGGTTTTATTTTTTTTAAATGTCCGGGTCGGGTCAGGCAAACCCTGGGTTTGGACCCACGAAACCTCATCTACGGGCCGTGGGTCGGTTACTCTTACACTTAGAAAAATTAAAAACTTACCTGGGGTCTACGGAAACCATTCACGGTCCGCGGATGGACTCATGGACCGTCGATGGGGTCCGTAGACCTCTGCACAGACTTTTTTTTTCTGTAGATTTTTCTTTTCATCCTTGCACATGTAGCAACCGTTAGGCCTTTCTTTTTACATTTTATGGACACTTTTTAGACACGGACCCTATGATATATCTAGCCAACACTAATGCAAAAATAAAACACCTATCTAAAAAATTATAGAAATTCAAAGAAACACAGAAAACTCCTAAATTGAAAAGAGAAACCTATAGTTGGCTAGATTATACATCTTGGGTTGCCTCCCAAGTAGCGCTTGATTTAACGTCGCGGCACGATGCAGGCCTCTTGATTACTCAGACTTCATCAAGATAGTAGGCCTCAACCACTTCTTGAACATTCTCCTTTTTTCCCAGATACACCTTGACTCTTTGCTCGTTCACCATGAACCTTGTTCCCTCATTGTTCTCGAGCTCGAACGCTCCATGTGGGAACACTTGAGTGACTATGAATGCAAGCGCAACCTTGAGTTGAATAGAAGCACCAGATCACCCACAACAAATTCATGCTTTTCGATCTTTTGATCATGATACTTCTTCGTCTTATCCTTGTACAAGGCTGAACTTTCATAAGATCTTAAGTGAAACTCATCAAGCTCATTCATGTTATTTACTCTCTGACTCGATGCGGTGCCCCAATCCGAATTCAACTTCTTTAGCGCCCACATAGCCTTATGCTCTAGGTCTACCGACAAATGACAAGAATTCCCATATACAAGTTGGTAAGGGGACATACCTATGGGAGTCTTGAATGCGGTATGATAGGCCCATAGAGCATCATCAAACCTCCTTGAACAATCGGTTCTATTAGCGTTCACAGTCTTAGCAAGAATCTGCTTGATCTCTCTATTGGACACTTCAACTTGCTGACTAGACTGCGGATGGTAAGGAGTGGCTACATTGTGGCAGACTCTATATTTATCAAGTAATGCTTTGAACAATTTATTACAGAAGTGGGAACCTCCATCGCTGATAATCGCCCTAGGTGTACTAAATCTGGAGAAGATATTCTTTTTCAGGAATGGGGTGACAATTTTACCTTCATTGTTTGAAAGCACAATTGCTTCCACCCATTTCGACACATAATCAACCGCAACAAGAATATACTTCATCCTATGTGAACTCACAAATGGACCCATAAAATCAATGCCCCAAACATCAAACAACTCTATCACCAAAATCGAATTCATGGGTAGCTCTTGCCTCTTTGAAATTCCTCCTTCTCTTTGGCAACGATCACAAGACTTAGCAAAATCATGAACATCTTGGTGGATGGTAGGCCAGTAATACCCAGACTGCAAAATCTTATGCGCGGTCCGAATACCACTATGATGCCTACCAACAGGCGAAGAATGACACACCTCTAGTATACTCATCATCTCAACCTCGGGCACACAACGACGAATAATCCCATCAACACAAATACAAAACAAATAATGTTCATCCCAAAAGAACATCTTCACATCATGCATAAACTTTTTCCTTTGGTGAAAAGACAAATCCGATAGAACCAGATCTCTCGCCAAGTAGTTAGCAAAGTCTGCGAACCAAGGAATAAGATCATGAGAAGCCGCCAATACATGTTCATTTGGAAACGCATCATTAATTTCTGCCCCATCTCCTAGTTTGAGCATATCTTCCTCCTCTAATCTGGACAAATGATCGGCAACTTGATTTTATGTCCCATTTCTGTCTTTCACCTCAAAATCGAACTCTTGCAGCAACAATACCCATCTGATCAACTTTGGTTTTGCATCCTTCTTAGCCATCAAATACCTCAATGTAGAATGATCAGTATGCACTATGACTTTAGTACCAAGCAAGTAGGATCAAAATTTCTCGAATGCGAAAACCACAACAAGGAGTTCTTGTTCAATCACTGTATAGTTCTTTTGAGCCACATTTAGAGCTTTGTTGGCATAGTAAATAGGATGGAGAATCTTCTCTCACCTCTGTCCCAATAACACACCAAGCGCCACTCCATTCGCATCACACATCACTTCAAACGGTTACCCCCAATCCGATGAAATAATGGTAGGTGTGGAAACTAGATTTTCCTTCAACTCTCCAAATTCTCTCAGACAAGCATCATCAAAATCATACTTACACTCTTTTTCGAGTAATTTGCACAATGAGTGTGCAATTTTGGAGAAATCCTTGATAAACCTCCTATAAAAGCCTGCATGCCCAAAAAAACCTCTAACACCTTTAACAGAGATAGGTGGTGGAAGCTTTTCAATTACCTCGACTTTCACTTTATCAACCTCAATACCCTTCTCAGAAATTCGATGACACAGAATGATTCCCTCTTACGCCATAAAGTGGCATTTTTCCCAATTGAGCACAAGATTGCACTCTTCACAATGTTTGAGTACCTCGGCCAAATGATCCAAGCAACCATCAAAGGAGTCACCTATAACAGAGAAATAATCCATAAATACCTCAATAGTGTCCTCCACCATATTCAAAAAGATCGACATAATGCAACGCTGGAAGGTCGTTGGACCATTACACAACCCAAATAGAATCCTTTTGAAGGTGAAAGTCCCATAAGGTCAAGTGAATGTGGTCTTCTCTTGGTCTTCCGGAGCTAAGGATATCTGATTGTAGCCCGAGTAACCATCAAGAAAGCAATATCAACCCTTACCAGCAAGGGGGTCCAACATCTGATCCATGAACGACATAGGGAAGTGGTCATTTTCTGTCCAAGCATTCAACTTCCGGTAGTCCATGCATACTCCCTATCCAGTCACGGGATATATCAGAACAAGCTTGTTTCTCGCATTAGGAACCACATTAATCCCACCTTTCTTGGGAACACACTGAACAGGACAAACCCAACTACTATCTGCAATGGGATAAATGACTCCAGCATCTAACCACTTGATGATTTCCTTCTTTACTACTTCTTGCATAGGCGGATTTAGTCTCCGTTGGTGCTCAATACTAGGCTTGTGATCCGGTATGAGTTGGATTTTATGAGAACAAATACCAGGAGGAATTCCATTAATGTCCTCAATGGTCCACCCAATAGCCCCCTTGAACCTCTTCAACACCAAAACCAAAGCCTCAACTTGTTCCGCATTCAAATCGGCCGCAATGATGACCGGTAAAGTACCATCTCTCCCCAAGAATACATACCTCAAATGTAATGGTAGAGCCTTAAGCTCCAATTTTGGAGCCTCTTCAATACACGGTTTTGCGGGTGGAGAGTCACGATTCTTCATATCGCTCTTCGGTTTGGAATGGAATTCAAACCTATCAAGTGCGGCAACTAACTCATCATAGTCTTCAATACCATCACTCTACAAATTCATCATTACCGCTGCAAGTGCATCAACACCCAACCGCTCTTCAATAGACACATCAGAACCTTGACCCACAATATGAGTCACCACAGAGACTGACTTGAGATCACTTTCCTGCTTCATGAACCTACAGATATTAAAAGTTGCCTCTTTACTATTCAATTGAAACTTCATCTGCCCTTTTTCCATATCGACCAAGGCGCGCCCAGTAGCAAGGAATGGTCTACCAAGGATGATGGGAACCTCACAATCAAGTATCTCAAAATCCGCTGGAAAGATAAAAGACTCCACTTTCACAAGTACATCTTAGAGCACACCAATGGGCCTCTTCACAGTTCTATCGACCATGAACAATCGCATTGCAGTCAGTTTTGGACCCCCTAAGCCCAACTTCTTTTAAATAGACAATGGCATCAAATTAATACTAGCACCCAAATCACACAACGCCTTAGCAAACTGTAAAAACATGATGGTACATGGAATAGTGAAGGCACCAGGATCCTCCTTCTTCTGCACAAGTGACCTCGTAGCAATAACACTACAATGTTGCAACCTATCATCTTCTTCAAAACTCATGGCCCTCTTCTTAGTCACCAAATACTTCATGAATTTTGCATACACAGGCATTTGCTCCAAAGCTTCTATTAACGGAACATTGATGGAAAGTTATTTCAACATAGTAATAAACCTGCGGTATTTCCCTTCTTCGTTCTTCTTTACCAACCTCTGTGGGAACGGAAGTGGAGGTCTACGCATGGGGACAACTTTTTGGGTTATCTCCGCTTCCTTCTCTGTAGCATTTTTGGACTCTCCAGTAACCTCAATCTCATCATCATCTCTCTCAACTACAAGTTCAACCTCAAACGGCATAGGTGGATCAATGGTTTGCTTACCCCCTCGAGTAGTGACTGCCATACAATGCCCATAATTATTCAGATTCTGGATGGTGTTGCCAGGAAGTGTGTCAGGCTGACGTGGGTTGACTGTAGTAGACAACTAATTCATCTATTGATCAAGTTGCTTGCGACACTGCATGGGCATCAACTTT
Organism: Solanum chiquidenum; assembly: GCA_029582725.1. Lineage (NCBI taxonomy): Eukaryota > Viridiplantae > Streptophyta > Magnoliopsida > Solanales > Solanaceae > Solanum > Solanum chiquidenum. Next base: position 43,338 of record JAJOOS010006756.1, read on the forward strand.
TTGACCAATTCCAGACAAGTCATTTCACATCTCCTTCACATTCTCATCAGTCGAATCAAACCTCTTCATTATCCTATGCATCATATCCTCAATCCGTGACATACTACCCCCAGCTTCCCTATTGCCAGATTCCTGATTTTGTAAAGGGACATAAGGCCCAACTCTATCATTCTTGTTTTCATAGTTGTTCCGGTTGTAGTTGTTGTCGCGATTGTTGTTACCATCCCGGACATATTGATACTTTCAATTGTAGTTACCATAGTTCCGACCTTGCTTTCCATGACCTTGGCACCAATTATTCGAATTAGAACCTTGGGTGTTGGTTCGTAACCCCCCGTTTGATCATTCACCAAGTAAGCATCCTCCTTAAAGTAACATTTTTCCTCCAGTGGTGGTGGAGTCCTAGTCAAGTAATTCACTGCAGTAACCTTTTTTGGACCTCCACTTATGTGCTTCAATACAAATACAAGTTTTGTCCTTATCTGCGACATCTCATTACTAATGGCATCGACAGATTAACTAGGTGCAGCTTGAACTGCAAATGTGCTCCTTCCAGTGTCAGACTTTTGAGTGCTCCATGCTTTATTGTTTCAGGAAATGTTCTCCAGTTTCTCAGCGATCTCCTTAAAAGTGCACTCACCATATGATCCTCTAGTGATAGTATCAAGCATAGCCTTACCATTGTCATCTTGACCTCTGTAGAAATACTTCTTTAATGACTCATCATCAATGTGGTAGTTTGGAACACTTCTAATGAATGCAGTGAACCTGTCCCACGAACTACTCACAGACTCTCCAGGTAGCGCCACGAAGTTGTTGAGTTTATCTTTGTGGTTCAACTTCTTTGACAATGGGAAGTACTTGGCAATGAACACCTTGTGCAATTGATCCCACATATGAATAGAGTTGTACGGGAGCTCAGAAAACCATACAGCAGCATCACCGGTCAATGATAGAGGGAAGACTCTCAACCCTATGATGTTTATATCCAACTCCAGTCGCCTCACACAACTCTTGCATACACTCCTCAACTTGGACATATGCCCATACGGATCTTCCGAAGCCATACCAGAAAACAAACCCCTCGTTGTAAGCATCTATATCAAACTGCTAATCACCACGAATGTATGCCCCAGAGGTAGTGGAGGGAGAACAATGGATCCTTCAGATTCAACAATATTAAACTCGACCCTGTAGTTATCTTGAAACCTTGGTTCTGGTGGATTTTGCACCCTCAATGCATCTCCAAGTAGATTATCACCATGAACCTGGGCATTCTCCTTAACCCTAGGAGGCTGCAACTCAACTCCATCACCTAGATTCCCACCGATTGGGTTGACTTGCACCCCTTTGATTATTCATCCTTCTCAAAGTTCTCCTTAACTCTAGATAGTATGGGTTCAATGGTTCGCCTCGACTCCGTGTACTTGGCATACACTAGAGTAGAAACCTGTAGAAAGCAAAAACAAAAAAATAAAGTAAAATTAGGAAATAATTGACTAAAGTTCAATAATGTAGTTAAACTTAATCTAAAAGCCTTATTCCCCGGCAACGGGGCCAAAATTTTATACGCTCAAATTACACCTCCCTAAATAAGTATAAGGAATTGTTATCAAGTAAAGAACCCAACTTGTAGGTTGGGGTCAATCCCACGAGGAATATGGTTTAGACTTAGCTTTAACTTACGATTATATTCATTTAGTCAACGTATTTCCGAGACAAGTAGGCAAAGGGGAGGGGGGTTTTGTGTAACAAATAACTGATTGTTGTTTATAGAGCAAGTGAGCAAGATTCGAACTTTAGTTGTTATCAATGAGAGAAAGAAACTAGTGTGTATGTGTTCCCCATAAGCTCATAATGCAATAATCCTAGTAATAGTAATCATTTCCTAGTGTATCACATGCAAAATGGTAAGTTATGTATCCCTAAGTGCTTGGTTCGGCAAATAAAGAATCCAGCTACGTGTGTATAATTTACTAACCCTTACCATTACCTCAGATTAGACATCACATCAATGTATGGCTTAGTGTTCACCCTCGCACCAATTGATATTAGACTATTAGATAATATCACACTAAATCTCTATTGATAATTTTTTTCTTATTAACTACCTCTTTGGTCTGGCAAGTAGCGACAAAGCGAGTTCTAATGTTGGCCACCGTTAAAAAGACTTCTAAACAAAATAATTAACAATGCATGCAACAACACTATTCAAGAATTACTTAGTTACAATTCATACTTTGTTAATCGCTCATGGTTCCCACAACCCTAGTTGTGGATTTAGTTACCCATGCTAGCAAGAACACAATTCATATTTTTAGAAGAAGAATTCATGACCTTACGTACTGAGTAGAAAAAACCTGTAATCTCCAATTGAAATTGAAAGCAAGAATCTTTATAAACCGAAATTAGGAAATCAAATTGCTAGAGTTTGCAAGTTAATTCCCAAGAAAATACCAAGAACGAAAATAATACTATGGTGTCTAACCAAGGTTGACATACCCTATTTATAGAAAAACATGTCCTAAACAATTTCTCAGAAGTTAGACAATTTCTCAGAAGTTTTGAACCTTCAACTTCCAGTTGCAATCGACGGACCTGCAGAACGGACCGTGGGTCGATCCACGGTCCATGGGTCCTCTTCTATGGCTCCATACTTAGACTTTTCAATCAGGTACTAGAGCTTCGACTTCCAGTTGCAATCGACGGACCTGCAGGATGGCCCATAGGTTGACCTACGGTCCATCACTTTCCTTCGTAGCTCCACACTTGGTTAGATTTCCCTGAAGATCAGTCCACGCCTTCCCACTGACGGTCCGTATGTCACTTCCGAAGGTGGCAACTTCTGTAGAATTTCAATTGTATCTCTCTCAACCTCTTTAAAGCCTATTTCCTACAATTTTAGCACAATAACCATTAGTTCTAATACAAAATGGCCCTAGACACACACAATTCTTAAGTGAAATATATTTAAAATATCGTAAACTTACGGTATATCAGGATTCAAGCTCCAAAACTCCAATTCTTGAGTCAGTTCCAGTAGTTAATGAGTTTCCAGAAGTTTTTCTAGAATATCTTCTCGGAATTCCTCCCGAAAGGGAAATTGACTTTAAAATTGATCTCCTTCCAAATACCCAGCCTATTTTTATTCCTCCTTACCGAATGACTCCAGTTGATCTTAAGGATTTGAAGTAACAATTCAAAAACCTTATAGATAAGGGCTTCATCAGACCCAGTATTTGCCTATGGGGTGCTCCAGTGTTGTTCATAAAAAAAAGATAGTTCCTTCAGGATGTGCATTGACTATCGGCAGTTGAACAAAGTCACAATCATGAATAAGTACCCAACTCCTAGGATTGATGACTTGTTAGACCAACTTCAGGGTGCTAGTCATTTTTCAAAAATATACCTCAGATTCGGTTATCATCAACTTAGAGTCAGAGATAGTGACATCCCAAAAACATCCTTCAGAACTCGGTATGATCATTATTAAATTTATAGTTATGTCATTTGGACTAACCAGTGCTCCTGCAGCTTTCGTGGATCAATATTTGGGCTTGTTTGTTATCATCTTTATTGATGATATCTTCATTTACTCTAGGAATGAGATAGAACATGCGACTCATTTGAGGGTTGTACTGCAAACTCTCAAAGATCGCCAGTTATTCGCTAAGTTTAGCAAATGTGAGTTTTGGTTACAAACAGTTTCTTTCCTTGGGCATATAGTATCTAGCGAAGGGATCCGAGTGGATTCTCAGAAAAAAAAAGTAGTGAAGCAATGGACAATACCTACCTCTCCTACAGATATCAGAAGTTTCTTGGGTTTGGCTAGTTATTACAAAAGTTTTGCGGAGGGATTTTCAACCATAGCTTCTCCATTAACTGAGTTGACTCGAAAATAGGTTAAGTTTCAGTGGTCAGATGAGTGTTAGAAGAGCTTCTCAGAACTAAAAACTAGGTTGACTACAACTCATGTTTTGACTCTACCAGAGGGTGCAGGCGGTTATGTGATCTATTGTAATGCATCCAGGGTCGGCCTAGGTTGTGTGTTGATGCAGAGAGGTAAGGTTATAGCTTATGATTCTAGATAGTTTAAGGTGCATGAGAAGAACTATCCAATCATGACCTCGAGCTTGCATCCGTAGTATTTGCCCTTAAGAATTGGAGACATTACTTGTATGGTGTTCACGTAGATGTGTTCGCAGACCATAAGAGCTTCCAGTATGTGTTCACCCAGAAAGAGTTGAATCATCACCAGAGGAGATGGCTTGAATTCCTCTAGGACTATGACATAAATATGCTCTACTATACTGGTAAGGCCACTGTAGTAGCTGATGCTCTTAGCAGACTATCTATGGATAGTGTAGCACATGTTGAGGAAGAAAAGAAGGAGTTAGTAAAGGATGTTAACTGGCTTGCTCGCTTGGGAGTTTGCCTTATGAAAATATCATATGATGGTGTGATAGTTTAGAATGGGTCAGAATCTTCATTGGTAGCGTAAGTTAAGGAAAAACAAGATAATGATCTTATATTGCTTCAATTGAAGGGTGCAGTTCATTAGCAGAAAGTTGAGGTTTTCTCCCAAGGGGGAGATGGTGTGCTTCGCTACCAGGGTCGTTTAAGTGTTCCTAAGGTAGGTGAGTTGAGAAAATAGATCCTTACAAAAGCCCATAACTCCAAGTATTATATTCATCCAAGTGTCATAACTCGCAGGCAACATGACTTCATTTGGGTGATAGTAGACAGAATTACTAAGTCCGCTCACTTTTTGGCTGTTAAGAGTACATATTCAGCAGGGGACTACGCCAAGTTTTACATTAATAAGATAGTCAGGTTGTATGGGTTCATGTGTCTATCATCTCACATAGAGGTCCTCCATTTACCTCTCATTTTTGGAAGTCATTTCAGAAAGGTCTTGGTACTCAGGTTAATCTCAGCATAACATTTCATCCACAGACAGATGGTCAAGCAGAGTGTACCATTCAAACCTTAGAGGAAATGTTGAGAGCTTGTGTGATCGACTTCAAGGACAATTGGGATGATCATATTCCTTTTATAGAGTTAGCCAACAATAATAGCTACCATTCTAGCATTCAGATGACCCCTTATGAGGCATTGTATGGGCGTAGATGTAGATCTCCAATTGGTTGGTTTGAAGTAGGTGAATCAGCCTTGATAGGGACAGATTCGGTTCATGATTCTATGGAAAAAATTTAGCTCATCAGAGATAGACTTAAGACAGCCCAGAGTTGCCAGAAGTCCTATGTAGATGTAAGCAGAAGGGACTTAGAATTTGAGATAGATGATCGGGTTTTTCTGAAAGTGTCACTTATAAAGGGGGTGATGAGATTGGCAAGAAATATAAGCTTAGTCCTAGATATGTAGGTCCCTACAAAATCTTGAAAAGGGTTAGAAAAGTGGCTTATGAGTTAGAGTTGCCATCAGAACTAGCAGCGGTGCATCCGGTCTTTCACATTTCATTGTTAAAGAAGTGTGTGGGGGATCTAGCATCTATAGAACCATTAGAAAGTGTGGCTGTGAAGGATAGTTTCACTTCTGAAAAGGTACCAGTTGAAATTCTTGATCCTCAGGTTCGAAGGTTGATAAACAAAGAACTCGCTTCAGTTAAGGTGTTGTGGAGGAGTCACTATGTAAAGGGAGCTACTTGGTAAGCAGAAGCAGCCATGAAGGCCAAGTATACTCGTCTCTTTGCTTCTGATCCCATTCCAGCTTGAGGTAATAGTTCCTCTCCAGTCTTTCAGTTACTCTTGCATAAATTCAGTCTTAGTATCATGTTTCTTCAGATATACTTACATTTTCAGCATATTTGCATGTTCTTGGAACTTAGTTCAGTCAGATTTGAGTTTCAGTACTTAGTGGTAGGGTTTGCAGCTCTTTCCCTTCATACTCATCTAGTTTAGACTTCATTCGAGGACCAAAGTTCCCAAGGGGGAGATATTGTAACACCTCAGAAAAATCAGCTTTTGGACTTAGCAGAAAATTTGTGAACCACAACAGGGGTCATGGACTGTGAAAGGAACCACAGTCTGTCGACCTTCCCGTGGCTCATGCCCTCTAAGAAGAGGTGGACCACATGACCCTTCACAGGCCGTGGACCACCGAATGAGCCGTGGGGAGGCTCGTGGAAGCCAGGCAGAACTTACCAGACTCAGACATTAGACCATGGAGACCTTCATGGGTCGTGTTCTTGATGACGGGACATGGTGGCTTCCGTGAAGCCAAACCAGTATGCCCTAGCCCAAGTGAAGGACCACGGTGACCTTCACAGTCCGTAATCCTTCACACGTGGACTGTAGAGAAAAGGTCCAAGAACCAATAGTCACTGGCCCAAGAACCACGACCCATACAATGGACCGTGGTCCTTGTGACGGTCCATCGTTGCACCCGTGGTCGGTACCCATCAGATTTTAAGTGAAGTTATTTTGGTCTTTTCCCCTATGCATTAGACACCTAAACTATGGCGTTTAACCTCTAAACTATGTAAATTTTTTCAGTTTGTGCCTAGTAACTTAGCCAGAACTTACCCTAATCGATCATTCACCAAAATCATTCAAACTTAGAACAAAAAAAAAAGGCACCAATTTTCCCAAGAACAACCAGTAGGTTTCTTTCAAGTTTCAGCTCGAAATCAAAGGATTTTGTGGAATTCGTTACCAGGTATGTGAGATTTCACTAGTGGGTTCCTTTCACCCATTATTTCCCTAAAATTTAGTCAGATTCTTGATTCCCTTCATATTTTCTAGACTTAAGGTTTCTTGAACTTCAGATAATTGTTATGATTTAGTTGTTGTAACGTTCTTAATCAGATTATCATGTCTTAGTAATGTTTTTGCAAAGATTATTGCATGAAACTCAGAACCCTAGTTGTGTAGTTTTTTTAGTTCATAAATTACACTAGCTAGGACAGATAAATCGATATACATGCCTCAGTTTTCAAATGTTTCATTATCAATACTGAATGTTGCATTTTCAGTTAGCATGTCAGAATCTTGAGCTATCCAGTATATTTTCAGTTATGTTGTATTGTACACATTCTAGTTAGGAGTAGGCTTAATTCCAAGTTGGACTAGCGTCAGTCACCCTCATTGTCCCAGAACTACATGCCTCCGTAGGCTAAGTCCCCTCTTTGGGCATCATATTTAGTGATCACGCCAGTCATGCCTTTATACCCCTGGCAAGGTATATTGGGTCCTCTCGATAGAGCATATACATTGGACTCCATGTTTAGCTGACGTGGTTTTATGTCGGTAAATAGTTGCTCCCACAGTCAGATTCTAGTGCATTCACCGGGTAAACTAGTTATATTTCAGTATTCAGTTTCAGTATGTTATGAACTTTATCATTGCATTCAGTTTTGTTTATATTCATCATGTTAATCTTATATCATTGCTCAGTATGCTTCATTAGTTATATATATATTGTTCAGTTTTATCCTATCCTACATTCTCAGTACCTTTCAAGTACTGACGCATACTCTGTGCTACATATTCTCGTGATGTAGGTTCAGGTTCTCAGCATTCAGGTCACGTGTAGATCGGTTCTCGATCTGTATTCAACAGCATCAGTGGTAAGTCTTTATTCTTCGAGGACGGTTGGCATGTTTACTATTCAATCTTACCTTTTTAGTTTCAGTTTTGCTAGAGTTAGCTGGAGGTATGTCCCAGCATCTCTAGTCAGTTAGAGGCTTATTTCAAACATAGTTAGAATCAGTTCTAGTATTTTGAGTTATAATCTAGTATTGTAAACTCGTATTCAATATGTTATTCATATTAGTATTGTGTATTCCCCATATCAGTTTATCTTTTGATTTAAACCTTCTGCACAGTATTTCTCATTTTAGTAAATCTTTAAGTATGCTTATGATATGCTAGTTCAGGGTTAGCTTGGGGTTACTCGTGATCCTAGGTCCCGTGTTACATCAAGGGGGTAGCCTCGGGCGTGATAGCACCACCCATGTTGAGGAAGACAAGAAAGAGTTAGCCAAAGATGTGCACAGACTTGCATGATTAGGAGTCTGATTAATGGATTCCAATGAAGGAGGAGTGGCGGTGATAAATGGGACTGAATCATCATTAGCGTCTGAAGCGAAAGAGAAACAAGATCAAGACCCTATTTTAATTGAATTGAAGGCAAATATTTATAAGCAGAAAGTGATTGCTTTTGAACAAGAGGGAGATGGAGTGTTGAGATAACAAGATAGATTGTATGTACCAAAGGTGGATGAACTGCAATAGAGGATCATGGAGGAAGCTCATAGCTCTATATATTCTATCCATCCGGGTTCCACAAAGATGTATCGTGACTTGAGAGAAGTCTATTGGTGGAGTAGTATGAAGAGGGGTATTGCAGAGTTCATTGCTGAGTGCCCGAATTGCCAACAAGTCAAGGTAGAGCACCAGAGGCCCAGTGGTATGGCTCAGAATATAGAACTTTTGGAATGGAAGTGGGAGATGATTAATATGGATTTTATTACTGGTTTACCACGGTCTCGTAGGCAGCATGATTCGATTTGGGTGATTGTAGATCGAATGAGTAAATCAACCCATTTCTTACCAGTAAAGACTATTTATTCAGTAGAGGACTATGCTAAGTTTTATATTCTAAAGGTAGTCAGACTTCATGGAGTTCTGGTTTCCATTATTTCAGATAGAGGTGCACAATTCATCGCATAATTTTGGAAGTCTTTCCAGAAGGATTTGGGTTCGAAGGTGAACCTTAGTACTGCCTTTCATCCTCAGACTGATGGTCAATTCAAAGCGTACGATTCAGACTTTAGAGGATATGTTGAGGGCGTGTGTTATCGATTTCAAAGGGTAATTTGTATGATTACTTACCTCTCATTATGTTTTCTTACAACAACAGTTAACACTCTAGAATCTAGATGGCTCCTTATAAGGCTCTTTATGAGAGAAGATGTAGATCACCTATTGGATGGTTTGAGGTTGGTGAAGTTGGGTTGATAGGACCAGACTTGGTTCATCAAGCTATAGAGAAAGTAAAGACTATTCAAGAAAGGTTGAAGACAACACAGAGTCCTCATAAATCCTATACAGATATTAGGAGAAGAGACTTCGAGTTTTGAAGGTGTCACCCATGAAGGGTGTTATGAGGTTTGACAAAAAGGGTAAACTTAGACCCCGGTATATTGAACCTTATATGATATCCAAGAGGATTGGCACTATAGCCTATGAGTTGGAGCTACTGTCAGAGTTACCACCAGTCCATCGGTATTTCACATTTCATGTTGAAGAAGTGTATGGATGATCATTCACTTATTATATCGACTAAAGACATTGGTATTAAGGATAGATTATCTTATGAGGAGATTCTCATTCAGATTCTTGATCGTCAGGTTCGCAAATTGAGAACCAATGAGGTAGCATCAGTCAAGGTCTTATGGAGGAATTAGTTTGTTGAGGAAGCTACTTGGGAAGCTGAGGAGGTTATGAAGAAGAGATACCCACATCTCTCTGAGTCCGGAGAAATTCCAAATTAAGGTACTAATCCTTTTCTTGGCATTTATTTTAGTTGAAATGTTGTGTTACTTTGCATAATGAGTGTTTGAGCTGGGTGTTAGATGTTCCACCCTTAGTGTACTTAGAGTAATCTCAATCAAGGATGAATGTTCCCAAGTGGGAGATATTGTAACACCTCGGTATTTGAAAGAGCTAAATTTAGAAAGAACTAATTTGGAAAGAGAAAAACCTGGAATTTTGCAAGTTATGCATAAGTTATGACTTTTGGGACAACTTCAAATGACCAGAACTTTCAGTACAGGATGAGTTAGGTGGCCCATAAGATATCAAATGAAAGGTCTTGGAATCCTCTTTCCAATTCTGCCAAGTTTGCTAATTTTTGAGCTCATTGACAGAGATATGCTCATTTGAAATTGGGTTGTCCGGTTAAGGAAAGTTACCCACAAATATGAGGGGTATTTTCATATTTTCCTTACCCTTTAATATTTAAGTGTATTTAGTAAAATATTAGGGTTCTAAACTGATTTGGCTCAGTTTTCGCAAACCAATTTACGCTTAGGATTTTGAGAGGAGTTCAAGAGGAGGAGAAAAGAGAAAAGTCAAGGTGTTCATCAAGTTTTCTTGTGAATCGAAGGTTGTTTCACCAAGGGATTAATCCCTAAGAGGTATGTTCATTCTCATAGTGTTCGGTTCATTCAACCACATGCCAATCATGTTATTTTCAGTGTAATTTTGTTCTTGAAAGTTGAAAGATTTGAGTTATTGATGAGTTTTCATGAAGTTTCATTTGTAATCTAGATTGTTAAGGTTTTGATGAGTTCTTGAGATAAATGTATGTGTTTCAGAGTTGTTTTTTAGTAGATTTTTGTTTACTTGTATTGGGTAATTGAATCGAAGGAGAATTTGAGAAAAGAAACCGATTCTAGACTAATTAAAGTCAGAAAACGAGTAGAAAAATTCATCAGGAAGTCTTGGGGGAGGGCTCCCCAGATGCGCCAAAGGATATGGGGCTGCTCCCCAGCAATGTGCCAAAATAGAGCTTCTGAACTTTAGGGATTGGTGCCCCGCGCCAGCAGTGCGCCAGGGTTGCCTGCCCCCACCCTATTTCCATTATTTAACCTGTCTAAGTTCTCTTAAAGTGTACCTTCGCTCCCTATTGATTCTAACTACTCTAAAGTACTTCTAAACATCTAGAAATCATTCACAATACGAATCATAACCTTGAATTCATAATTCAGATTCAAGGTAGAGCTAAGAGTCAAGTCTTGAGAGTTTTTCGAGTCATTTTAAGAAGTCTTTTTACAAATTGTTTTTAAACTTGTTTTAAGGCTTGAGAATTTGAGTTTGAAAAAGAGTAGAGCTGAGTTAATTATATTTAAAATGATAAATGGGAACTAAGTATTCCCAAGAGAAATGTTTTTACATTTAAGAAAAGAGGAAATACTGATTTCCAGAAGAGTTCATGAGCAGTTTTGAGTATCATCTCTTTTAAGATAAAACCTTTTGAGTAATAATCTCAAAGTTGAGGAAGAGGAAATGTTTTCTTTAAAACATAATGAGCTAAGCTATATTTTGGGAGTAGTATTGAGAACCAATATGGAGGAGAGTTCTAAGAACTCACAGCCACCATAAACCACGTAGACAATATCGGTAGAAAAGGGTCATACTTTTTAGATGATTCCTTTATTGCTTTTTAGCATAGGCTAGTGGATCCACTTGGTTAAGTTTTATACCCCAGCAAAGTATAGGACAGTTCTAGCAGCATGGGTGAGATGATGTATCATCAGATAGCTCATAGTGATGGTTGTCGATTAGAGAATCTCACAAACACAGTTTACTTTGTATTTTTGCATACAAATAGATTTTATATTGTATTTTTAATACAATGAGTTGTTATCTACTGTTTTAAAGTTTTTCTTTATACTGCATTATTTCTATTACTTTATATTGAAATAAGGTTAAGTTGATTTGAGATGAGGTAAGTTCCTTGTCACGCCCCAAGACTATCTCCGAGACGTGGACACGAGACCTAGGACCACAAGTGATCTCAAGCTAACCCTGCTGGCATGATCATGAGCATACTAAAGATAAACTGAATAATAGAAAATGTGCGGAAGCTATAATCATAATTAAATCTAAAGTGATGGGGAATACCCATATACTAAATCTGAAATGAATGAAAATTGATAAGTTTAATACAAAGAAAATATTAACTCAATATTTAGCTGAATCTAACTATGTCTGAAATAAACTTCTAAACTGACTAGAAATGTTGGGACATGCCCCAACTAGATCTAGAAAAACTGAAACTAAAGACTAATAGCGACAAAGATAAACATGTCACTAGTCCTCGAAGAATGAGAACTCACCACTGATGCTGCTGAACTGAAGATCATGAATTGATCTAAGCGTGATCTGGATGCTGAGAACCTGAACCTACATCACGAGAAAATGTAGCGCAGAGTATGCGTCAGTACTTGAAAGGTACTGAGCATGCAGGATAGAGTAACGCTGAAATAAACATATAACTGAACAAGCAATAAAGCAAGAGCATAATCTGAACATGATATAGATACTGAATACTGAACTAACTGAATGCAATGACCAAATTTATAAC